>RJWT010021422.1:0-17603 GCA_004365215.1 Cuniculus paca | reverse complement strand
AGAAAGGGTTGTAAGTTATCAATTAACTAGAGAGATGGATTGATCTGCTTACAGATGAGGAAACCGAAACTTAGAAAAGTGAACTAATGTACACAAAGGAACCAAGTTGTTTGAGAAGAAAGTCCACACACCTCGAACACTTGTCCCCATGGTAATTGGAAGCATCCTCTTGGAAGCCAGATCCAGATTTGACTTTCAACTTGTATTGAGTGTACATGGGATGCTGTGTCCTTGGCTAGGTGTTTCTGCAGGTACTCAAGAGCCATAAAAATACTCATGTTCTTCAGCCTCATATTCCTACTCCTAGGTGACATTCAAGTAAAGTATAACATCTAGAAAAGTCATTTGCATGAAGAGGTTTCCAAAGTATTATAAATACAGGAATAATCAGAAACAACAGAAATATATGAGAGAAAAATAGTAGAATAAATTAAGGCTTATCTTTTTAGGGTGTTTTCTATGGCCAATAACATCTATTTTTATAAAAGCTATATGGAAAAATAAGAATGAAATTCAGTGCTAACCTTAAATATAAAGTTACCATATTGTCCTATGATAACTATAGGAAAAATATATGCATACATATAAAACAAGGGCAAGACTGAAAATCAACTGAAATGAAAATAGTTGCTTTAAGTAAATGAGAGTGCTAGTCAGATTTCCATCACTGACAAAATGCCTGAAACAATTGGCTTATAAGGAGGAAAGGTTTATTTTGACTTGTGGTTTCAGAGGTTCCAGTCCATGATCATTTTGTTCTGTATTTGAGGGCCGTGATGAGGCAGGGCATTACGATAGAATGCACGGTACGGTAGTGCTGCTCAGTCATGGTAGCCAGTAAGGAGAGAGGGAGAAGGGTCCCAACGTTCCGCACAAGGGGCACCATAGGATGGCAACCACGCCTTTAGCATTAGGGATCTGTGGGAGACATTTCAGATCCAAACCATGACCGTGAGCTTATATGTGATTTTTTTTCTTTTCTTTTTCTCCCTTTCCCTTCCTGTCCTGAACAATTCCAAAGCCAAACAATTCCAAAGCCATTAGGTGGGAAACAGTAAGGTAGATGGGACAAGTTGATGGGTTGGTGGGAGCATCAAAGCACAACTCAGCGTCCAGGCAAGGTGAGAAGTACACACATATAAAGAGCTGTCTGGCACAGGGTGCCAAAAAGGAGGGGCAAATGAACTGTCTCGATGTAGGCTTGGTACTTGGGAGGTGTTTGGTTGTTTTTTCGTTTTTTGGAGGGGAGTTTTATTTACTTATTTTTTTCACCAAGCAATTCTCTAGTTCTCTGCAGATACCACCTGGGTATCCTTCACTTCTGACTTTATTTCTAGGAGTTGCCATGAAATCCCACCAGTTAAAGGGCTCATTCCACAAGACTGTCCCCACTTCCCATGCCAATCATAAGCTACAGGTGAACATCTATACTTTTATCTGCTTGGCTGTCAAGTGAGAGCTCCTCCTTGAGTTCAGTGATTTTTTGGAACAGCTCTCAGAACTCAGGGAAACATTTTGCTTTCTATTTCCAGTATATCACAAGGACACAACTAAGGAAGAGCCAAATGGAAGATATATAGGGCAAGGTGAGAGGAGAGGTACAGAGTTTCCATGGCCTCTCCAAGAGTGTCATCCTCCCCATATCACCAAGTGGTCAGAAACCCAGAAGTTCCCCAAATCCCATAGTCTATGATTTTTATGGAGATTCCATTGCACAGGAGTGACTGATTTAATCACTGGCCATTGGTTTTGAGCTCAATCTCCAGCCCTTTTCTCCTCCCTGGAGCTTGAGGGCAAGGGTGAGTGGATAGAAAATTCCAGTCCTCCAATCACATGATTGACTTATCTGGTGAATTCCTCTCAAAGTGCATCCTTCAAGCCTCATCTTACAAACTCAGATATTGTCAACAGGGACTTCTCATCACTCATAAAGTTACAAAGGGTTTAGAAGGTCCATGCCAGGAACAGGAGATAAAGATCAAAACACATTTGTTATTGCTTCACAGTACCAGAACCTAAGCAAAGGAGGAGGTATCTGAATAGGAAGGATTCCTGCCATGAGTTGGTGATGAAGTAAGGAGCGGAGGGTTGCCTTAGTCACTTTCACTGTCATTGTGACAAAGTACCTGACACCCATAACCTGAGGAGGAGAAGTTCATTTTGCTCATGGGTTCAGTCCATGGTTGGCAGACTCCAAAGCAAGAACAAGATGACAGAGGAGGCTTGGTAGAGGAGGAAAAGGTGCTCACCCCATGGCAAACAGAAAGTAGGAAAAATGAGAAAGAGAGAAGAACATGGAAAAAGAACATATCCTTCTGGGTCACAACTCCAATGCCACCTCCAACCAGGCCCCCAATGGATGAATC
Source organism: Cuniculus paca (assembly GCA_004365215.1). Lineage (NCBI taxonomy): Eukaryota > Metazoa > Chordata > Mammalia > Rodentia > Cuniculidae > Cuniculus > Cuniculus paca. The sequence continues at coordinate 15,237 of RJWT010021422.1, read as the reverse complement.
CACTAACGAGCAAAGCATCCTATGATCTAATCACTTTCAAAACGCCCCACCTCTGAACACATGAGGTTATCAGAGACACTATAGATTGAAACCAAAACAAGGGTATCCATATGGTAGGGAATCAGGCCCTGAGCAGGGTAAGGAGAGAATCCTTCCAGAGAGGCAGTGAGCAGCCAGTATGGGATGTCAAGGCCCTGTCATAGGCTGGATTGCAAGGTATCAGAGTGAATTTATAGTTCTTGATATAGGGAGGTAGGGAGGTAGATAGATTATATATATATATATATATATATATATATATATATGCATGCATACAGAATAAACATGGATGTGTGTATGTGTAACATGTTCTTTAGCTTTGTCCTCAGAGCAGACATGTGGTAGCAGTCCTTTCATGACACTGAGCATACCTATTCCCCAGATTTTGGTCTCCAGGCATCATGCAAAGCAACCAGAGCTCACCAGGGATTTAGCTCAGCAGCCTAAGCACCTGCCTGGCAAGTGCAAGGTTGTGAGTTTGGTCCCTGGTACCGCCAAAAAAAAAAAAAAGTAACTAGAGCTCTTTGGGGACATGGCTGATTGGAGGACAGTGGCAAAGAATTACAAGTGAGTGAGGAGCCTCTAGTGTTGGAGAGCATTTGAAGAATGCCAGGACATACTCAAGGACAGCAGGGACCATCCTGAGACAACTCAACTCCTTGTTAGAAGTCACCATCTTCTAAATCAGACACCATTTAAGCATCAAATTAAATAATACTCCCTGACCAGGCATGGCAGCACACACCTGTACTCCCAGCACTTGGGAGGCTGAGGCAGAAAGATCATTCCAAGTTCGAGACCAGCCTGGGCTACACAGTGAGTTCAAGGCCAGGAAGACTCTGCCTCAAAAAATCAAAACCAAAGCAAAAAGTAAATAAAATAAAATTGCCTAACAGGTTATAACCCACTGAATAACAACAGTGGGGTTTTGTTGTTGCTGTATTAATTTCCTGGTGGGATGCTAGTCTTATTGAATATCTAGGGAAATGTCCTCATTTATAGGAAATGTCCACTGAAATACGGTATGGGTTAACTGGCTGGAGCAAAGGATCACATACGGAGTGACTTCAACAAAGAAATGTGCTTGCTCACAATTCCAGAGTGTACAAGTCCAAGTGCAAGGTGTTGGTGGGCTTAGATTCTCCCCAGACCTTCCTCCTTGGCTGGTAGATGGCCATCTTCTCCCTGTGTCTTCACGTCAGCTCCTTCTACGTGTTCCTATATATCAATCTCCTGGTCCTATAATGACACCACCCACATTGGATTAGGGTCCACACCATGGCTCCATTTTAACTTAATCACTCTTCTTTAAAGACTCAAGCTACAAATGCACTCACATTCGGAGGGACAGAAGTTAGGAGTTCAACAAATGAACTTTGGAAGGATATGATTCAGCCCATCACAAGCATCAAGAGAGTGGTGGAGCCTTAGGTCAATGATTTATTCTCAAACGGTTCAGGAAAACAAATTAGTTGTACAGTACTTACACCTTTTCTGTAAGTTTGCTTTTGTTTAAAAAAGAAACCAACAGGCTGGGATTATAGCTCAGCGGCAGAGCACTTGGCCAACACCGAGAGGCCCTGGGTTCAATCTCCAGCAACAGCCACAGTAACAGAAAATAGAAATGTGCTGGTGGATTGTTCTTGTATTCTCTCTGTAATGCTTTGGGATAGAATGACGGCGAGAGAAGAGTCAATGTTTTAGTTTGAGAATTGGGAAAGTGTTAGTTATATCCCTGACGTGACAAACTTCGGCAATCTTTGAAATGTACTTTGGTGGATAGTTCATGCTTTGGGGATACTGGGTATATGACAAGTGGTATAATAGATATGCTTTGGGGCCAAATAACCCCACCATAATGGACAGAGGTGTTTCTGGTCTTTGCTGGATGTCCCTTACACAATTAGACCCAGGTATTTTTTCAGGATCTATGCATTTATTTCTAATCTAGCATCTTTCATCATTTTATGGCTCCTTCAACAGGCTACCGATGGTGTGAGCCCCTCACAGCACCATAAGTAGGTTAACTAATAACAGAAGGAAGAGGCAGGGAAGGGAGTTGTAAAGGAGGATTTGATTTCACATTATTGAATTTTGCCAGATTATAACACCATGCCATATGGCGTATGTACAATGGTGTTCGATCTTAAAAAAAAGAAAAAATAAATAAAAACAGGTGGAGTTACATTAAGAGGAAGAGGGGAGAAGATGAAAATCGGAGAGTACCACATGAATAAAGGGGCCAGCTAGAAATGAAACTGGAGTACTGGAGAATACCAGGACTGGATGCAGAATCATCAGTCTTCCTCAGGACTTCAACAGTCTCCCTTCCTGTTCCCCCTACACACACGTGAGCCCCACACCATCCTTGATATTCACTTTCCTGCTGTGACCTCATGGACCCCGGTCATTTTCCCTGGTCAAAAGTATGCTCCTTGCTTAAAGCGCAAAATTTCATTGTGAGAGAAATCACTGCATTGAGGGTTTTTTTTTTCCTGTTTTTTGATTTTTGCAATGCTAGGGATCAAACCCAGAGTTTCATCCATGCTCTCTAGGTGACCACTGTGCCACAGGGTGACACCTTCAGCCCTAGTCATTGTGGTTTAGTTTTTCCTTCAAGATGTAAATCTATACAGGAAGAGTGGTTAGTTACAGCTTCTGGTGTTCACGCAACTTAGTAAGAATCAGTTCATGACAACAATTTTTATAGGACACCAACAGATGTGAAATCCCTCTTAGTAAGAAGCAAGACTGGTTTGAGCATCTAGTCTTTCCTATTCTTTCTCAGTGAACTATGCCTCCATTTCCTATTCAATCAGGGAGATCAGTCAGGCAACATTTCACCATGATTCTCTACATTTTCCAGGTCTTAATTTATTCTGTTTTCCATTTGGATGATGCATTCCACTCCAATCCTAGTTCAACTAAGAGATCCTTTAAGAGTCCTTTAAGATTTAATAAAAAGTCCCTTGTTCTACACAGTCTTCTTCCAGTGTGCTGTGTACTTTTGTTTTACCTTTAATGTTTTTTTCTGACATTCATGTGTGCATCTGTCAATTCTGTCATCAGATTGCAAGTGACTCCAGGTCATGGATGTTGTCTTGCTCGTCTTCCAATACCTAACTCTTTGTACACAGTGTTTAATAAATGTTTGCTGAATTAAAAAGCCTCAGAGTTAATGAGACTTCTGATTTTTCCAGGGTATTATTTGCACATTCTTTTCCACTACAGTGTAGGAAAGCATTGATCCAAAAATGCATGGCAAAGAGCCACTTCATGCAGTAAAGTGAGTTTCAAAAGCATCAATTAAAAACCATTTCCCCATTAAATGGGAAGAACACATCCAAAAGCAGTAACTCCATCCTCACATACCTAGTTACATAGTTAAAATGCATACATTTCTTTGCCATGGTTTGAAAGCTGTGAACTTTAAATCAGTTCCCCTTGGCTTTGTGAGTTCTACAGTACATTTCCTTCCCCACTTGCTTAACATCAATGAAGTCCAGAACAATGCCAGGAAAGGCCGCTGGAGGTGCCCGAGGTGTTCCCAGAGGCTGCAGGACAGCTGAGCTGGGGTCCTGAATGGGGATCTGCGCAGAGAAGCATGTGTATTTGAAAGAATTGAATTTATCACTCTTATTGCTTGATTCAGTATTAGGATTTTGCAAATCAATACAGTGGCATTTACACATCTAAGCGAATATCCCCCCCACCCCCACCACCAAAGGCCATGTTTGTTCCACTCCCATTGGCATTGTTCACAACACACTGGGGGGTTCTCCTGAGGGCTGCCTGTGACTTGAGCTGTCTGGGGACTTTCCCATCAGTGTGAAACGTTATCCTCCCTGTGAGAAACTCACTTCCTTTTAACAGATTTCACTCTGAACGACGTGGAGCTGATTTCAAAAATAAATGATAGACTTACAACCCCTAAGGGTAATGAAAGAACGTGCCCATGACATTGATATCTACAGCTGCAGATTCCTCTGGGACACACGTCTCTGTCCAGGGCACCTAGGTGAAGCTATACGGATGACGCTCACGCAGACAGACCCAATACAGTGTTCCGCTGAAAGCCAGGCTCCTCCCCTCCCTCTGTAAAATGCCCACGGTGGCCTCCTCTGTGAAAAGAAGAACAACGGTCTATAGGGATTAAATACAGAGAAGGTACTAGGTCTTGGACATAACTGTTCATTCACTCATCACCTCCCACTTCTAAGCACTGACTCGGAGTGTTGGCCAGCAGCTGGGGACCAGAAGAAGCAGGGATCCCAGCCTCTCTTAAGTATTCACAGCCAGGCTGGGAGAAACGCACAGGAAACTCCCCCCACCCCACCTCGAGGAACCAGAGGAGCATCTCACTGAGGGGCTGACCCTGAGCAGTGCCCACGGTGTGTGGGAGGCGTGAACTTTCTGAAAGAGGGAACATCAGTGAGGGGCAGGAACAGCAGTTTGCTGGAGCATGGCAACATCTGATGCCATAGCCCAACACCCCAGAAGGGCTCCCTGTCATTTTCCAAAGCCTACGAGACAGGAGACCTGATGATATGTGCAAATAGCTACATAAGCAACAACAACAAAAAATAGGTCATTACTCAGACTTTGTAACACACCCCAAATTTTTATCAACACGGAAAGGAAGGTGCACAATGGTTGCCCTCCCTGGGATCTTCGCCACTGGGTGTGACTGCTCCCCACCACCTCCCCTGCCCCAGTCCAGAAGCAGGAGCTGAGTGTGGCTTCATCTTCTCATCGAACTTGTCCCAGCTTCTGTCCTCCTCTTCCTCCTTCTAAAGCAGCCTTTGCTGTTCCAGATTCTAATTTAGCATCAATTCCACAAAGAACCCAGACCCAAAGGCCTGAGATTTCAGTCATTTCACAGGCCGTCTGGTGCCATCTCGTCCACATTCCAATACCTGGGCTTTCAACTTGTTCTCCAAACCGGACCTCCACCTCGTAACACGTTTAACATGTGATAATTCTGTATTGCAGGTATGGGATTGTCCATTTTACAAAAAGAAAATTGAGGTTTACTTAAAAACTAGGATATTGTCCAAGATCCCATAGTCAGAAAACCATGGCCAGGGATTTGACTCCAAATCTATCTCATCCCCAATGCTGCCTCCTCCTCTGATTTGTGTTGCCTCCCAATAGCTCACTCTGTGACTCCTGCGTAAATCACTTCACCTCTCTGGGCCCGGTTCTAATCATCAGTGAAAGAGAAAGGACCACACCAATATCTCTAAAATTATGGTTCATAGGATGTTCATGTCCCCAAGTTAATACATATGGGGCAAAAAAAATTAGGGAGTGATTTTACATAATCAAGTGCATTGGAGAAAACTGATTTCAACAAATATCAGCATATGCATTCCTAACGGACTTCTCTGAGCCTCTAATATAGTAGTATACTTCGGGGATCTTGAGGAGGAAACAGTTAAATTTCCCAACCCTCTATTTGGAAAATTATTAAACAAATAAATGTAAACATTTTTCTTCCCAATCCACACTAATTTTCAGAATAATCAAATAGTAGATGAAGACAAGTTACTCTTTATAACATATTCCCATTAACAGGCAATGAAAAAAGCCATAATGAGTTAATGACTCCACTCATAGATCATTGACAATCACTAACATCACAAAAAGAAAAACATTGAGACATTTTCTGATTCCTGGTGGAAGAAAACACCACACCTACGAAACACCACCACCTATAAAAATATCTTGCCTCCCCAAAATCAAACCCCACTCTGATTAAGCTTCCAGATCCAACTACCAATTTACATGAAATGCAGAGGCAATAGAAATATGCTAAATGATTTATGAGTGTGTGATCAGCAAAACTCAAGGGAACTCTCCAAGCCAAAAGGCCTGATTCCTTCACCAAAGAAATTACAAGCGAGAACCATTCCATATATTTAAAAGAAATAAAAAGACGTGTCAGCCAACCACAGTATGTGGTCATATTCAGATCCTGATTCAACAACACAAATTTTTAAATGTATGATAGTTTTAAAACAATTGGAAATTTTCAAATGGACTGATTATTTAATATAAGCAAAATTTTTATCATGGTTGGACACTGTTATCATGACTTTTTAAAGAGTCCTTATATTTTGGAATCATTATAATTTTTTAGATGAAAATGTGTGATACTCAAGATTTGCACCAAAATGACAAGGGGGCGGTGGTAGAAATAAGGAAAATAAGATGGATCATGAGCTGATAGGCAGATGATAGAAAAATTGATGTTCATTATGTTATTTTCCAGGCTTCTGCACATGTTTAAAATAATCCATAAAGAAAAATGCTTTTAAAAATAATCTAAAACAAAAATCATCATCATCATCATTGTCATCATCTAAGCCAGGCACTACTGTCTTAGATGCATTCCTATAATCCTGACATTCTGGGAAGCTGAGGCAGGAAGATTGCAGGTTCAAGCCCAGCCTGGGCAACTTAGCCTCCTAGTGCAACCCTATCTCAATGTAAAAAACAAAGGGTTGGAGATGTAGCTCATTGTAAAGGCCCTGGGTTCAATCCCCAGTGCTACAATCGTCGTTATCGTCATCGTCACATTTTTATATTTATTCTTCATCTTATCCTTCTTCTTCTCTCCTCCTCCTTCCTCTTCTCCCCTTTTTCATGTTCTACTCTAATGGCTAGTGAGGCGACTCCATCAGACCTTTACGCTGCAAAGAAATGGGCCCAGTGGTAGCAAACCCTTGTGGCTGTTGATATCTATTAACAGTTAGAAAATGCTTTGAGGACTGAAGATGAAAAATCCCATAAAATTAAAAGGTATTATTCACTATATTAAAATTAAATAAATTACACAGGAAAAATGTAAGTGCCAACTCACTAAAGCAAAGTGTTGTAGTCATGAATTGAAAGGAAAACAATTATATGCAGGACACATAATTTATAGTATTACTTATAATGGTCACCCAGGAGTCAAATACAAAGAAAGTGCAGGAAATCTGTCCACACACTAAAACCTACAGATCCAGCCGAGGGCCTGGATCCCGTGGCAATATCCTGCATGAGTTCAATGGAAGACCTAGAGCCCATGACAATGCCTCCCATGAGTCCAGCTGGAGGCTTAGGGCTGAAACAATGACTCATGCAAGTCTGTTTCATGGATCTGCACTGGGAAGGCCCCAAGGTCTGCAGTGGAAGCTAGCAAGTCTATGACAGCGGGATGAAGGATCTGTGCCAGCAGGCGGAGGGGTCTGCACTGGAGCCAGGAAGCAACGCTCGAAGTAAGGACCAGCGCTCCCCTGAAGAGTACCACAGCCATCCTCAGTGACAACTAGGTCATGAGCTCCTCTGATGATGAGAACAGCCAAATTCATAACAGGAAAGCAGCTCCGCAAGATCCTCCAGGAGAACCCGCGGCAACAGGAGAACCAACAGCACCAAACAACACTAACTTCTTCTCTAGTTCTCCTTGTATGCTGGCAGCGGTCCTCAGGTGGGCCCCACTCAGCACTACACTGATTCAGCTCAGCTGGTGTTAATTTGACCACCAGTTTCTAATCCACCACAGAAAGGTAAAGCATGTTTGTGTCAACAGAGGAAGGACCAGGTCCTCATCCTGGGGTTGGGTCAGGGGAGAGGGTCACTGGTGCTTCTGGAGCGTTCCTTCCCCCAGGAGCCTCCTTCCAGGACCATGGGAGGAGATCGAGTCACTGGCAGAGGCAGCTGTCCGTCTTAATATCCAGACTACCACAGGAAGTTTGAAAAGAGCCGTTAACCCTAAGAAGGCTGGGGGCTGGACTATCTACAGCAGGCAAGAAAGCAGACCCTGTGGGAGGGGGCATCCTTTACTGGGGAGAGTTCTGACCCCACCCTGTGGGTGGGGGTGGCTTTCAGGGGACAAAGAGCAGCAGTGACCATGAGCAAGCCAGGAACTTGCACTGGGCAACCTTGAGACTGCCTGCTTCTCTGGCAGGGAGCAGCGCTGTGGAAGCCCCACAGGCAGGAAGCTCTGTTCAGAGCCAAGTGGGGGACACGAAGTGGGGAAGCCCCAGCAAAATCCGCTGGAGATTCCGCCTTGGGGACTGGATTTCCTGCCCCTGGATCCGGTCCCCAATGGAAGCGCTCCTGACATAGGTCCCGGCTGGAGTCCACTACAGTGGCTCAGCTCAGACCCTGTTGCATTCCAGACAGCTTCGAGTCCCCCCATGATGCTAACCGGCCTCACCCACTCTCCAGCAACCTTCTGCCTTTGGACTCATCCCCTCTGTCCACGCTTCGCACCCAAAGCTGTTCAAAAGAGAGGTCATATAACCTTGGATAAGGCCACATGTGTGACAATTTTTGTTTCTCCAAAATAATCTGCACAGGTCCAGTTTTCTGTCTTTGTTATTTTTCTTCTATTCACAGGCATTCCAAGAATGTATATGACTTTATTATTTTATCGGCAATTACCGGCCATGGATAATTCACTTTCTTCTATCATTGCATTCATTGACAGCCTGTCCTCTACTGCCACAGTAACTTAGTCACCCGTTGTTGCAGGAAATGTTACCCATCACTGGAGGAAATGCCACTGTACCTGAGTGAACAGCTTGGACAATTTTCATTGGTTGAATTCACTGTGGTCCCATTAGGTCCAAACATTGATCGGTGCTCTTCTCCCAATCCACAGAAGTTAAAGTCAGAATGCACGAAGCTTACCTTCCACACTGCACCCAACAGCTTTCATTTCAAGAGCTGGGGGTGCAGCTCCATGGCAGAACCCTTGCCTGGCACGTACAAGGCTCTGGGTTCCATCCTCAGGAATTGGGGGGAAAATGTTTTAAATATGCCAGAGCTTATTTTTTAAATTTTAACTTAAAAAGTTAAAAGTTGTTAAAAATCAAGTAGGAACTGAATGAATACCTTATGTTCGCAGGTACCTTTGATGTCCTGGGAGTGGGAAAGGCACAGGATTAGAGTTCAGTTCTTAGGCTGCTTAGGTGCGATCTTTGAACAACACCCTCGACGTGCTTCAGAGAGCCTAGGAGAGTGAGTGTGTAGCTCCCTGGGTCCCCCACGCTTAGTTTATGTGGGAGCCAGGGTAGAGCAAGGAGTAGAGATGCTCAGTCCTGTAGAAAACAACCTGGGCACCTCTCCTTGAATGCAGAACAATTGCTGCAACATTAGTTAAATTGAGTCTTATTTTTATATATTGATATGTACAGAGCAGGCTGTGTTATTTTTTTTGATTAGCTATAAGGATAATATTTGGATTACAATATACAATATTTAAAATATAATACGTAATATTGGGATTTCAATACATCCTAGTGAGTCTTGACAGCCAGTTGTGGTGGCACACACTTGTAATCCCAGCAATCTAGGAGGCTGAGGCAGGAGGATGTTGAATTCAACACTGACCTGGGCAACTTAGTCACTTGGTGAGATCCTGTTTCAAAATTTAAAAATAAAATTTATGAAGAGCCCAGATGTAGCTCAATGTTGAGGCCCTGGGTTCAATACCCAGTGCTAAAGAAAGAGAAAAAAGGAAGGAAGGAAGGAAGGAAGGAAGAGGGGGGAGAGACAGGAAAGGAAGAAAGACAGAAGAGAAAAAGGAAAGAAAGAGTTTTGACTAAGAGCAAAATGTAATCATTTACTGGCTAAAAAAAAAAATTTACCCCAAAGCTTAATAGCTTAAGTAACACTAAACATTCTTGTGCTGGAGGAGACTACTCAGCAAGAGGATGTAGCACGCCCTCCCATGAACCAGCCCGTGCATGGGCTGGGACACCAGAAGAGCAACTCCCCCTCCATTCAGAGGACTCAGGGTAAGATAGCAGCTGAGGTGAAAGGAATAGCTTGATCCTTTAGTTGTTTGATTGACTTTGCAGGCCTGGAGCTGTGGTCTGGGCATCTGGAGGATGGCATTGTACATTGTGGCAACTGTGAGGATTTCCTTCTGCCTTGTTTTTGAAATCCAGTGTTTCATTTCATTTTACTGTGTTGTTCTATTCCTGTTTCTGGTAATCTGGGCAACTATTCTGAAGATAATAATACGCAGTACAGCAACCATTTTAAACTACTATCATCTTGTTTTTAAAACCTGCATAGCTGTTGTTGTTTTGCTGTTGTTGCTCTCACTTTGCTTTTGTTGCTGTATTTGAGGTTTGATTGCATCTTGATTTTTCTTTCTTCTCTTTAAAATAAAAGAAGTGTACAATAGATACTGTGACTTGAGAAGAAACTGTTCAAGAGAAGGGACTAACTGTGATGGGGGAAAGGGAGAATGGGTAAAGGGGAAAATACACAGATATACAAGATAGTTAAGCTCGCTTCTGTTACGTCATGCTGCAGCGATTATCTGCGCCATGTTTGTGGCAGCACAGTTTGCAGAAGCAAAATCTTGGAAACAACCCAATGCCCATCAACTGTGGAATATATGAAAAAGATGTGGTATTTTTATACAACAGAATATTATTCAGCTCTAAAGAAGGATAGTCTTGAGGCTTTTGTGGGTAAATGGAGGCAACCTGAGACCATGTAAATATCGTACTGTCTCCTTAGCATAAAGACAAACAAAACTGAAAGAGTAATAAGATCCAAAATGTACAATGGATATTGTGACAGTGAAAGGGAAAGAAAGTGCTCCAAAGGAAAGAACAAATGGGATAGGGGGAAGGAGAAAAGGAAGAAGGGAAAAGATTATATGTAAATAGGTATACATACATATATAAGGGTATATATATAGATAGATTAGATATAGATATAGATACAAGATAGATAGCTATACTACTAATCTCTGTCAGTTCATCCAAAAGAACAGTTTGTGCTTTCATTGTTTGATCTTTTTTTTTTCATGCCTGGACCTTGTAACTGAGCAACTGTTTCTAAGATAACTATATGCAATACACTAATTAGTGTTAATTTTCTAATTTTTTTGAAATGCTGTATCATTTATATCCTTTTTTCTGTTTTGTTTTTTAAAATAAAAAAGTTAAAGAAAAAAGAAAAAAATTGTTTGCATAGAGCACACCTCAAAATATATAAAGAACAATGAGTCACGTGGCTTATATCTTTTGGTTTAGATGTCAGTTTGAGAGTGCTCAAAAGGAAAGAACAACTGGGTAGGGGAAAGGAGAAATGGAAGAAAGGAAAAGATTATATATATGTAGGTTTACACATATAACCGTATGCATGTGTATGTGTGCAAGATAGATGACTATACTACTAACCTCTGTTAATTCATCAAAAAGAACAGTTTGTGCTGTCATTATCTGATTATTTGATCATTTTTATGCCTAGATCTTGTAACCTGAACAACTGCTTCTAAGATAATAATATGGAATGTATTAACTAGTGTTGATTTCTTACTGTTGTTTTGTTTTGTTTTTGAAATTCTGTACTATTTCTATCCTTTTTTCTGTTATACTTTTTAAAATAATAATAATAATAAAGAATTCTTGTGCTGTGTGCTGTCACCTGCAGCTTCTATGAGTCCAGGGTTCAGGAGACCTGGGCTGAGTGTCTCTGGCACAGCCAGCCCTGCAGTCCCCAGGGCTTGACTGGGGCTGAGCTATGTGTACAGACTTCTGGTTGACCACCTGGTGCTGGTTGCTAGCAGAGCTCTGGTCCTTGTCAACCGGTCCTTGCCAGAGGCCTGCCTGTTTTCCAGAAGGGGTGATGCAAGAGGGACAAGGTCAAAGTCACCATGCCCCCGCCCCGAAAGCCACACCCTGTCACTTCTGTCATGTGTGTTGGTTACATGGGTCACCTCTGTTCTGCTTGCTTGGGGACTGCACGGAGTCTGAATCCTGGGAACCTTCTCACAGGCTGGCGGAACACTGTAGGCACCTAGATGTTACCAGACTTCTACCTTGCTCGAGGTTCCTACCCTTCCCAATGTAAATACAGGCCCGCTAAAATGCTCATCCCTTACGTGGTATAAAACCATATGACTGTGGCCTTGGTGTCACACACCTGTAATCCCAGGGCTCTGAAAGGCTCAGGTAGGGGGATCACAAGTTTGGGTCCAGCCTGGGGAACTCAGCCAGACTTTGACTCAAAGTAAAAATAATAAAAAAGATTATGGGTATAGTTCAGTGCAAAGGCCCTGGGTTCAGTTCCCACTATCAGGAAAAAAAATGTCCCAACATCTGCAGGACTCCTTGGAGTGGGGAAGAAGGGGGACTGGAGGGTTATGGTTTCTCCCTGTCACATGAGACTTGGGGGAGTTCGAAGCAGGAGCTCTCCTCCATTTGCCCTCATGCTGTTTCCCTCCACCACTACACCCAGGAACATGGCCTTGTGTTCTCAGTCTTCAAAATACCCCTGCATCCCAGCTAAAGGAGACTGGGAGAGAGAGAGGCAAGGTAGGCCCAGTGTTTAATGCAGGGTTGCAAATAATCTTCTTATGGAATAGATCTAGAAGTCCCCCCAACACTTCCTCATAGGTGAGGCTTTGGGGAGGTGACTGGATCATGGGAACATGATACTCATGGGTGGCCCACTGAGGAGTTTATAGTTAAATGTGAAGAGCCTGATTAGAGGAGGTGGGTCCCTGGGGTGTGGCCTGGAAGAGTCTGCCTCCCTCCTCCTCCCTTGATCTCTCTCTGCTTCCTGCCACCATGCCACAGACTGTTTCTCCTCTGCCAGACCCTCTGCTGTGCTGCCCTGCCTTGGAGCCAGCTGACTATGTATTGAAACCACTACAAAAGTATGCACAAAAATAAATCTTTCTTCCCTTAACTTGTGGGTGTTGGGTATTGTGTCCCAGCAATGAGGAAGTGACTAAGACATGTCTAAAACTGAATATTAATCTCTTCTGTTCTTAATGGTCCCTTGGCCATTCTCTTACTGGAGATGTGTCGTGGGGGAGTTCTTTCCAGGATCTTGGGGTCCTGAACAGAGAACTAGATAAGAAATAGAGAAGGAACCATACACTCACTACAGGTTGGAAGAAGCACTCTCTGCAGAGAGAGCATGGCCAGGGTCAAACTCCCAGCCACCACCAGGAGAAAGGAAAAGAGGCTTTTGGATTTGAAATTCCTGGACTGGCTTCTTCCTCATGCAAATAAGATTCTGGGACTTTGTCCTACCGGAAATGCACTGGGCCGGGCACCAGGTTTCAAGTGCCCTATGGAAGACTCACTTGGTTTCCTGCAGATGTAAATGAAGAATTGCAAAGAGCATTTTTCTGATTGGTTCCGTGTGCAGGGCCAGCAGCTGCACTGGATTCTGTGTTCTGCACACGTGCCCTGGGTCTTGAAGACTTTGACAGCTTCCGCCCAGTTGTCTAACCAGTTCTGCCCCAGCCTTAATCTCCTACCTCAATCCCCAGTATGAGGGTGATGCCATTCAGGGTGGGGCCTGTGAGAAGTGATGAAGTCATGAGGGTTCTGCCTTCCCGTTTGAGATCAGTGCCCCTGTAGAGTCCCCAGAAAGCAGCTTACCCCTTCCACCTGAGGCAAGACAGAAGAAAAGATACGTAGAAAGGAGACAAGGAAAATCAGAATTTTAAAATAGTACTTTTAAGAAAAACTGCGTTGGCTCATGCCTCTGGTCCCAGCACTCGGGAGGCTGAGGCAGGAGGAATACCATGAGTTTAAGACTAGCCTGGGTTACACAGTAAGTTCAAAGCCAGCTTACATAGCAAGACCCTGTCTCAGTATCAGAAAGACAAAGATTACAGCTTTAGGATGCAAGCCCAGTTTAACTCTTTCTTTTCTTCTTCACTCTTCTCCCAAGACTCAGTAGGCCAAGGCAATCCCCTTTCTTCTGTAACCTGGCCTTTTCTACCTGTGAATAGATCACTGCTTTTCACCTGTAAACTGCGCTTCTGCTCAGGGCAGAGCACTATTACTGGGTGTGTGTCTCGATTTCAAACCCACGTGAAGGTAGCCTCCCCGTGGGTACCTTGACCCAGAGTCGGAACACACATCCTGGACACCCATCTTGAAACCGCCCCAAACCCCACAGAGGTCTCCAGCTTCGGGTCATAATGCGTCCTATTTCTCTACACACCACTTGTGTGTACTTGAATTTCTATCTAACAAACCCTTTCTGTGTCTCCACTGACTGGTCCTGAAAATTCTTTTCTGCTCTCAGAGTCGACAAACTAGCGAAGCTATTCTACGCCTTCCTTATTTATCTCAGCTTTGTGAGCCTCCCAGGACCCCGTCTCATGACACCCACTGGGCCCACACGAGGACACAGGGAGGAGGCCTGGACCATGAACCAGGAAACAAGACCTCACGGAACCGATCTGCACTTCCTACCCTCCGGAAGTGGCAGAGATAATAAGCGTGTGGCACCGTGCTGCAGATCAAGACATCCCTTGCCCTAGAGCCCTTCCAGAGTCCTCGCTCCTCCAACCACACCTGTCTCGCTTTTCCCACTGGCTTCATCGCCCCCTGGCTGGGCCTCCAGGGCTTTTTTTCACATTCACTTTGTTTGCCAAGTTTTGTTTACTGGACCATCCCTCCCCTAGGTATTTTTAGCACAAACGTTAAAGCAATGATTTTCTTTTTCATCCTCACTTAGGAGGAAGAAAGACAACAGGAGAACCTCCCTGCCTGACTCCTAGGCCTCCCACCTCCACCTCTGTGGTGGCCTCAGTTTATTTTGTTTCTGTCCTGGCCGTGTTGGGTCCCTGCCTTCTCTGCCCATGGTGGCCTCTCCACACCCTCATCTCCACACACCTTCTTGACTACATTTATCTGCTGGTCTTGTAACCCGTCCTCCATCTCTGCCTCTTTTCCTCCTCCCCACACCTCCAGGTGCAAAACCCATCTCACCGAGACAAATCAGCACAGGAGTTCGTGGTAGTGGCTGCCCCGCTAGTGCAGCGAATGCTTCCTGCCGCGGGGGAGGGGGAGTGATGTCCCAGCCCAGCAAGGCCCACCTCACACCTTTCAAGGCTGGTTGTTATGGTAGCCCTGTCTTCTGCAGGTGAGGCTGTGCACCCCACAAGCCCGTGGCGGGGAGACATGCCAGTCCCCCACCCTTTCCCTGATCACCTGCTGAGTTTTTCAACAGGCACTCGGGTAAGGACAGTGCTCTTGGGAGGCATGTGTCCCCAGGCAGGGTGCCACAGAGACCCGGGCAGCTGTCCAAGACTATGTCCTCAGCTACGCCTGTGCCTACCCCTTCAAAGTCAACCCCCAAGAAAGATTCTCAGATTAAGACTGTCTCCTGTCCTCACAGCCATTATGGAAAATAGCTGATAGGTTCCTC
>RJWT010021421.1:0-17593 GCA_004365215.1 Cuniculus paca | reverse complement strand
AGTTTACCATTTCTCCCTTTAATCTGGCAGATTTTTTAATAGTCCAAGTTTCTGTGGTTTTACCAGCTAGCTAGCAAGTCAGTTAATATTAATACACTTAATTCACCATCATTTTGATTTCATCCTAATTTATTGATTTGTAATATGGTAAGAGACGTAAGCTGGAACATACATCAAATTCAGGCCTATGATACTCACAAACCAGAGGTTTTGAATGTAGAGGGAGAAATAAATAAAGTTCAGGGAAACACCAATAGCAAAGCAAATTCACAAAAGAGATAGAAGGCTTGTTTCTTTTTCTCAAAACGTTGGTGACCCACCTTCAATTAGGGGTACTGCTTTGATCCATAAATGAGAAGTAAACAGAGAAAGTGTTGACCAAGATGAACACAAAGTCCTGCAAAGAAATAAGCTTCATCTCACCAGTACATTAGCTACACAAAAAGGGTTAAAGTGTTTCTGGAGTGAGCAGAACCTTCCACTGACTTAATTGTTGAAGCTAAATCCAAAATGCAACTGCTAATCTGCTGATCTCTGAGCCATAAGCATATTTGTTATTGTGTTATTATAATTGAGCTCAATACAAACAAAGGCAAAGTACAGATTAAAAAGAAATATAGGGCTGGGGATATAGCTCAGTTGCACAGCACCTGCCTGTCAAGCTCAAGGTTGTGAGTTGTGAGTTCAATCTCCAAGTACAAAAAAAGTATATATATTATGTATTAAAATATATATTATGTATTAACCTTCACCCATACAGTTAGTAGTTGCTTTAACATATTTTCTAATTTATGCAAGAGCAATATCAAAACAGATACTCTAGAACGCACAAATGATTGGGAGAAGAGATACCCCAGTCAAAGTTCCTGGTAAACAAACAAATAAGCTAAAGAACTGTAATTATTCCAAGGAATCATTTATAAACTAGAGAGAAAAAAGGAAAAATATCCATGAAAACCAAATAAAATCTTATTTTTATGATACAAAATTTCTAGTTAGTGCACATTTACAAAGCCTTCCCATAATTTACTTTTAAATTTAATTTAGTTTTTAATACTTGAAGTAACTTTAGGTCTATTCATTTTAAATAACATACAAATCCTCTTAGGTGAGGTAAAGGGTAGCAATTATGTTGGATACAATATAGGCAGTGATTCATGTTTCAATAGATTCTACGAACATAAATGTTGCAGAAATAAAGGGTAAAGTCTGAAAAATAGCAGAAAAACATGAAAGAAGTATTGAAAAAAATTTAAAATTAACAGCGCTAATCTTTGTCTTTTGAAAATATTTCTGAAGTTAAAAATCAATTGATAAGCAGAAATTTTAGCAATTGGAAGATGTAGGCTATCATTTTATAAGCAAGCAAGCAGTCCCCGTTAGTGTACAATTGTTTCGACTGAGATAATGTGATTGGGAAAACATGTAAGATAGGAATTTTAGGGGGATTGGTGGCAATTTTTATGAAACTAAAATGCTGTCTTCAGAAATGAAAGACTTAGCAACAATCAAATAATTGTTATTATGCGGATGGTTACTAAACCAAAGTTACCGAAAGAGATGATGATAGTGTTGGAAGAATTTTTTAAAAGCTAATATCACATTAGTAGACGCTAACAGATGTTTATTGGGTTGACTTACACTGAATTTTATGAGAGAAGTAACTCTTGGATAGAAGTAGTAAACTTGAGGAATATGCAGAAACGTTCAATGTTAATTCTAGTATGGATTTAGAGAACTTAAAAAAAGACACTCACTTTCCTTTTTGCACTACAAGGAATTTGGAATCCAATAAATGTAGTGATTTTTTGGTCTGTGTGTGTGTATGTCATGGAGTAGTTTCAGACTTGGGATGGCCAAATAGAGCATTTCACAGAGCATGTGTAAATGTGTCTCTATATGTAAGTGCTCTTAAAACGATATTCATTTTATATAATAAGGAAAGAGTTTAGTTTCAGGTATTAGAAGAAAGGTTTTAAAAAGTCATTTTACTTCAAGCAAATGAATTCATTAAAAATAGCTACAGAAGCAAGACCTGCCACAAAATAGCAAATCTTAATACTGGCTGCCTTATTTTTTACAGCCATATATATGCTATTTAATTAGATGGAAAGAGTAACTAATCTAGAAAAAAATCATTATGTTATTTATCCTAATCATTCCTTATACTTATGTACCTAGATCTTGTATACTGACATGGTGGTTAAAAACATGAATTCTGGGGCTGGATTGCTTTTGTACAAATCTAAATTCTCTGAATTACTTTGTGAAATGAAAGTAGCTACTTACCCTATTATTTCTGAGAGCTCTTCATTCTAAATGAAACATTATTTGCTGCTAAACCCAGTAATTCTGTTAGTCAATATCTAAAGAAAAATTAAAGCATATATATACGCACATATGTATTTTATATGGAGATACATATAACATATACATACATAACATATTTATATATCATACATAGTCATACAAAATATCCAACACAAACTCTTACTGAGGTTTTGCTTATAATAACCAAGATTTATGAATATAAAAATGTGATTTGTGTGTTATGACCTATTCTTCAAAGCACATGAAAAAAGACATGAGTGATCAAAGGACTATTTCATTCCATTGTAGGGAGTAAGTACTGTAATTCATGTAAAATACTGTAAACATTGTATCAATGTCCAGCATACAAAACATGCTAGCTACCACAGAGATTGAAAATACTTTATAATTATAGTGCTGCATGTTTGAAATGAAAATTATTTTGAAATAAAACACAGTTACCATTTAATAACCTTTTGTGAAAAATAAGGGTTTTTTGTTTTGCTTTTTTTTTTTTTTAACTAATAGATTGACTTATATTGAGGCGCAACTGTTACTAGCAGAT
Source organism: Cuniculus paca (assembly GCA_004365215.1). Classification (NCBI taxonomy): domain Eukaryota; kingdom Metazoa; phylum Chordata; class Mammalia; order Rodentia; family Cuniculidae; genus Cuniculus; species Cuniculus paca. Next base: position 14,718 of record RJWT010021421.1, on the reverse strand, counting down.
TAAAGATGATTGCATCCTATCAGGGCTGTTTCCAAGACAAATGCACTTATTGAAGCTTGTAAGTTTTAGTGACAAATGAGGCTATACGAAAACAAAATTACATTGAAAAGAAACCTTGCTTGCTACTGAGTCATTTAATCATTCCTTCAGGATCCCTGCAATCTAGCCCAGAGATTTAGATCAGGATACAGCCTCCATTTCTCCAAGCTGTTTCCTTTTCTTTGTGTCTCTTATAACCTTTCCTCGATTCTTCTATAAAAACCCAAGCTATGTGGAACAGATAAGGGGATGCCTATGGCGCATCCACGTCACATGTCTCCTCATTATACCCATCTTAACGTTACTGAGTTCTGCAAGAATCTTGATTTCCTAAACCTATGAAATAATCTCATCTCTGTTACATGCATGGTCAAAGTTGGGTAAAAGCCTGATATTTCCCTAGCCATCAGTAGGGAACAGACCAGAAGGTAGCACAGTTGTTTAGTAGCTGGGAGAAAAAGAAGGCTTCTGTTTTTCTTATTTATCTATGGAGATAATAATTGTCTATGGACATAGAAATTTACTAAAAATAGATCCTGTAAACCTCTCCATGGGAAGCCAGTGGTAGGAGGAAACAGCCTAACCCAAGTCATAACCATTACACTGGGCAAAACTGTCCTTTTAGAACCCATTTAGAGTTATAATTTCTTCTAAGGATCATTAAAACAACTGAACCACTACTTGTACAATTCCTATCAATTGACTCGCGAACTGCGGGGAGAGAGAATAAGGCCACAAAAGGAAGAAAGACCAGTCTGGGAACCAGCACTATGCGTGGGCCACCAGCAGACTGGGAACAGCCAGATCCCAGCCCCTTGTGGGAACACAGGCTGGCAAACAAGAAGTACCAATCCCCAGTCCCCTGCCCCTGCCATAATTGACCGACTTATCCTGAGAAACAGGCTGTGATGATAGCTATAAAGGTGAAATGCAATTGGATGCCCCGTGGTGCTTTGGTGTTTCACTGACCTTGCAGGTCTAAGGCCCATGGTCTGATCATCTGTTCAGAGGATAGCTGTGTGCAGTTTGGCATCTAAGGGGGGATCTCCTTCTGAGGGTGGTACCATTGTTGATTATCTATGGTCTTGTTTTGAAGTCCAATATTGCTTCCATTGTTTTGTTGGGCTGGGTTTTACTCTCTTTTGTTTTGTTTATGTTAAATCCAATGACAGGAGCAGCTATTTCAAAGATAGCAAGATATACTATGGTAGTAATTTTGGATTTACCATTGGCTTGTTTTGAAGTCCTTAATTGCGTTCATTGTCTTCTTTTTATTGTTTCTATTCTGTTCTGTTCTGTTTGATTTTTACTATGTCTGAAGTTATCTGCAGCTATTTTGAAGACAATAAAAGGCATTATGGTAACTATTGTTGGTTTTGTAATGTTTTGAAATCCTGTATCACATACACTTGTTTATTTTGATTGGTTTTATTCTGTTTTATCTTCTTTGAAATAAAAATTTATAGGAAAACAAAAAAACATTTGCTAATGATTAATATTTTATTGTTTCAAGATGCCTTAGTTGCTTTCTTGTTACTGAGACACAATACCCAACATCTACTGCTTAAAAGAAGAAAGGTTTATCCTGGCCTAAGGTTTGCAGAGCCTTCAGTCTATGATTTGCTGACTCTAAGGCAGGGAGGCACAGCAGAAGATGGCATAGTAGCCAGGAAGCAAAACATGAGGTCAAGGCGGGGGGAGGGAGATAAACCCTCGTACCACATGCTCTGAATGAACCACATCCTCTAGGTAGGCTTCACCTCCTAATGTCACGTTTAGCTGTAAACTCCACAGAGGCTTCATCCATCGATGACTCTCATGCCCAATGATTCAATCTCCTCCAAAAAGCCCCACCTATGGGCACCTGAGGCTTTGGGGAGTAGGGTCATCTACATATATACCAGAGCACAGCCCGTTAAGATTCACCATGGCTTCATAATAATGTGATAAGTTTATATACATGAAATCCCTAGTAACAAGTAGTACAGTCCACCCTTACTAATAAAAATATCGTGTTTAGACAAAAAAAATGGAAAGAACACACTTATCCTATGGTTCTCACTTTGTGAAGCAGTTCTGGGTCTTCTTTTGTCTCTTTAGCAGGTGTGATCATAAATACAGTAAGTCTTACTGCCACGTGTCATCCAATAAAAAGACAGGCTCCTGCAAACGTTACAGTATGTTCTCATCCACCTTTTTCACAGGATACAGTACTGTCTGACTTCCTTAAAGTCAAAATGACTATGAAAAGTAAAGGTTTGAATTGATTGAAGACATCAAGTCAGTTGAGAGAACACAACTAAAGACATACTACTACTAATAAGACGTTGAGAACTATTTCTATAAGTGGCAAGAACAATGAAATAAGTGGTTTTGAAGAAGGGATTATTTTGATAGAAATTGATAATGCATGTTCTACTATAATAATTTTTAAAAATTTTAAGCATTTACTGTATTTTTTTATCTTGTGTGTATCAATAGACCTTTTATAAATTTTAGGTATTTTTTACTAATTTAAATTTAACAAAATGTGGTAGATTTTGTAAAAAAAAATATTTTTTTAAAATAATGTTTCACTATGCAGTGCAGGCTGCCCTTGAATTCATTCTGTAACCCAGGCTTGCCTCGAACTCACAGGGATTCTCCTGCCTCAGCCTCCCAAGTGTTAAGGTTACAGGGATGCACCACCAGGCCAAAAATATTTTTAAAAGACATGAAAAGGTAATGAAAATATTAACAAGTACTATACTGGAAAAATGTTTCTCTGACTTATTGTTTCCCCCCAAATTTGAAATGAGGAAAACACATTTAACTATTATGTCTCTTCTAACACCAAATCAATATTTGATAGGTTAAAAGTATGATTTGATAGATTAAAAATATGATTTCATTGATTCATAAATGCAATTACTTAATTTTTTACAAGGATGTCTTAAATGAGTATAAGAGATTCTGAACTAACCTCACTTAGTATTTCTCTTAAAATTTTAAAAAGAATACATCAAAAATCTAGTAAAAACTGCTGGTCTTTATGCAATTGAAACAAAATCGATAAAGATTATCTTCAGTGATAAAAATATAAATGATTAACAATAAAGTAATTTGATATTATTTCTCAGAAATAGGTTTTCTTTTTTGTTTTGGGTTTTAATTATCTTATAGATAAGGTGATTGTATTTCACAATTCATGAATTTTCAGCGAGGCATCTGTCTGCAAATTTTTCTTCCCTCTGACTTTACTTTGAGATTTCATCATGAAAACATGTTCCCAATTAGTGTGGGTATTTTTTTCTCTAGGAAACTAAAATACTTGATGAAAAGATTTGCATATAATTTGCTTACTAACTGTTGGTATGCAGTGCTAATGAATTATCAGTCATATCCTTGGATTATACTCTAAAACGAGTAAGGACAATAGAAGATTTGAAAATATGCTGAAGTAGTTGGAAAGAGGAAAGAATTAAACATAAAAGCTCACAATAAATAAGCAACTAGAAAAAATAGAGAGTGAAAGGTCTAGGTAAATTCTCCCCATCATTCTTCACAGTGTTCTTATCCTATACCCTCCCTGCTGTAGGAATCTACCAGAGGGCTTCCAAAGAACCCTACCAAGTGATTAGTGTGTGACATAGGATGACCATATGCAAGAGGGAGGACTAACTCTACCCTAAGTAATGATAATAAAGTTAGTTGTCGAAAGGAGATGAAACATAAGCCAAATAGAAATACTTACGGAAATGATTAAAAGAGAGGAGTAGGAGAAAGTAGGAGTAGAGAGAGGGAGAGAACAAGAAGATAACCTAAAGTTTGCCTAGTTCAGTAGTTCTCAATCTGCAAACAACACGAGACCTGATACATCTAAATATCCTGCCCCTTCGCTTAAGACTACTATAGTAAATCAATGGGAATCCTTTTCCTTTATTTCTGCCATACACAAATGTCAGTCAATGGGAATCCTCTTCCTTTATTTCTACCATACACAAATGTCACTGGAAGAATTGTGAAAATAGTAATAATTACATGTCATGGTTCTTACTATCTAGGTGGACTTGTGCATGCCTTATGCTGTGAAACAATGGAAACCACATAAGTTTTTGGTTTTGGTTTTCTGTTTTTGTTTCCCTTTAAATTGAGAGAATTATATTAGATCCAAGTTAGTTATACGGAGCCATGGAAGATAAACTATGCAGAAGATGCATGATACACATATGAGAATTCCACGGAGGCCTTGTGTATGGTAGAAATACAGCAGGGAAGACTTGTTTCATCTGGAATTTTTATTCATTACTTTTGCCTATACACAGCAAAATTACTTCCAACTTCGAATGTTAATCTTAAATATCAGCCTTTCACTGAAATTGCTTACAGTGCTTCTACTCAACGTAAGTACTTTCTGCGTTGAATCCCTGTAGTTAACTGTTTCTTGTCTATGGCATTTAAAACAGACCATGGCCTTTGATGTATCTGTAATCTATCCTTTGGTAGATTGTACTTTTTTTATAAGCGCAAACTTTATCTTTTAATCTTCATATGCTGTCTTAATACTATACTGAGAATAACTTTTGTTGTTTTCATTGATATGTTTTTCTAATTCAAAGTTCATATTACATCCTTATCTTAGAAAAAAAAAGCAGAAAGTTTATTTTTTGTGTATGGAAAATACCATGGTTAACTATTCAGGCTAGATTTAGGACAAAATTGTGTTTTCAACCACTGACTAATTCCTGTAACTCTCTGGAATGTAGAGGAAGATGAAAAAGTAACACATAAGTAGTATCAGTTCTAGCAGAGGGCAGACTAAAGTAATCATCAGACAGGATTGATTCAGAAGGCCTATTTTAAGGTTCTAAATCCTATCTACCTATTTCCCTAATTCAGCAGGAGTCACAAAATAATAATTTGTTGTTAAAATGTTGAAAATAAAGAATTTTGCATTAATGGAGTTTTCATTCAATTTTTGATTTATTAAAATTATTTTTGAACAACTAAAAGCCTATTAAAGGATTATAAAGATTCAAACATGAACATTACATATGTCCCTAGTTGTTTATTTCTCTTGGATCATGACCTGTTATTTACGCATATTCCTTTTCTGCTAAAGTCATTTATCAATTTTTCATTGTCAATAGTCATTTATTCCATTTTACCATTGTCCGGGAAAGCACTGATGTAAGAGCAGTGGAAGTGTATCCCTGAAAGCAATCAGCATGAATTTGGGTAAATTTCAGACATTAGTTAGAGAAAGTGAAGTATGACATTGAGAAACTGCAGAATTCAAAAACACATCTGAATGGAGACTTCCTTTTTTGTGAAGATCTTTCTTTTTCTTTTTCTGGATTATCCTTTTATTTTGGTTTGGATACTTTCAAAGTATCTAACTTAAGGTTGATTATATGCTTGATTGTACTGACCTCTATGGTGAAGAAATTGAGCTGTTGTGAAGTTTCTGACCTCTGGGGTTAGGGATGCAGCGTGATGAGGTGGGATGTTGATGGGTGCGAATGGATTTAAAAGAACAGCATAATGGACACAGATTGTATTTTCAACTAGCTGCCAAATGGTTATGAATTGAAGAACTTCAGCCAATTTATTTATTTTTCCTTTAAGGGGTAAACAAGAGTAAGAATATTGCACTCTCTTTAGACTCTTTCATTTATACATTAGATTTTTAAATTTTATATAATATTAATACATATTAAAATTTCAGGGAGGACCTTGACTTTATTCAGATGTAACTAAATTATAAATGAATATTCTATCTGTCAACTAGTTTGTTTTTCCTGATGCTCCAATTTGAGATAGTGAATGTCATGTGAACCTAGAATAAAATTGAAAGACTAGATGCTTGGAAGTTTTAAGTATGAAAGATCTTTGTTTTACATCAGTCTGACTTTAATTATGCATCACAGAATATGTTTGTCATTGGACAACTCAGGTACTAACAGTAACAATAATTCATGAAAAGACCTTGAAATAGACTCTAGAAGAATGATAATTATTAGTTTAAAAAACTAAAACACATTGAAAGTACTGATTTTTTTAAAATCAGAATCTACTTGGGCACCTGAGAATTTTACAGTTAGTTGGTACCTCTTGATTTGGCCCTTCTGATTGACATAACTGTCTTCTTATTTTCAATTCCTGTTCTCCAGATGAGTGTTGAGGCTTACCGTGCTTATTTGACCAACTCTAGAGCTGCCTGTTGATAAGTGGCTCGTCACAATGCATGATAATGAACAGAAGCAATCACAGACCATGTGCATCATAAATACTAACTCCGTGGTTATGATGGATTAAGACCAAATGAGAAAATCCAGAATTATTTGTAAACAAGGACAAAAGGAAGCATGATACAAACCTCACAATGACCACATACCTCTTTCCCAGGTAACATAAATGATTCTCCTTTTTTGATTATAGCCTTAGTCTAGCTCTCCTTCTACTATTCCCACTTAATACCATTGTACCTCAATAGAGGATCATCTTTACTTTCTGTCAGTTCCCAAGCCAGAAAAAAGTGATGCTTCCTTAATCCATCTTAAAATCCACACAGGACAAACTTTCAGAACTAAACCTTTCGGACAAGAGTCTGATAGCATTTTAGAGAATAGAATATTCTCAGTAATTCCTATATGAGAAGAACCGTGTTAACTATTTTATGGACATTGGCTCATTGATCTTAACTACAGTCCCAGAAGGATGGCAATGTCATTATCTTTCTTGAACTCAGTATAAAACTAGTCACATAAAAGTTAAATATATTGTCCACAATCTCTATGTCAGGGGAAAAATTTCACTGTTCAGAACACTTGCTGAGAAGATCATAGATGACTGACAGCCCCAGCAGCTACATCCTTCACTGCGCTTTATCAAGGCAACACTTTGTCCTGCTGCTTTTAGGCAAAAATAGAGCAGAGGATATCTATTAGCTTGTTTGTGAAGCACAGGATTTCTGTAGCCAACAGTTTAGCCTCGAAGACCCTTCACTAACTAAATAAACCTTCCTTAAGACTGAACTACATGTCGGACATTTCTTACCCAATCTTCATTGCTCTTTTATTGTGGAAACCTGGCCTATATAGTGGTTTTAAGACTCTTGCTTTCCTCCCTTTATCTAGTATAGGTGTTTTCCCAGTTCATCTCTTGCTCATCTAATTTTTTCTAGGGATCTTCTTAGAAGACCATAACTCAAACAACTGCTCAAAGTACAAGAAGAGAAGTTGAAAGTTTGATTAGACAATTTATTGCTCACCCTGATGCTTTTATTTTTATTAGTACCTATTTTCAGTACATGCTGATTACATTCATCATGGAGAGTTGGTACAGGTACATAAGCCATCTTACTATTCTTTTAATTCCATTCTCCTCTGATAATCATTAAATAATGAAATAATTTTAACTGTCAAATCTTAAAGGAAGAGGCCAAATATACAAAATGTTACTAAAGTGATGCCAGATTTTTTTTTAAATTGCTGTGGTGTGTCCTGTTTAATTTTCACATGAGAAATACAGGTTGTCCTATATTAGCTCCTCGCTACAGTTTATAACTAGGTGTTTAGTTTAGACCAGGCCTTTGATACCTACATTTGAATTGTGAATTTCCATATTCTGCCCAATCTGACTAAAAGTTAACTCCACCCTGCAATGAAATCTTTTTTCCTTCAAGATTCACTGTTTCTTGAAGGAGCAATATTGTTGCATCTGAAGGTTTAGTTCACCTTTCCCATTCATTCATAGCATTTTGTGATTATTGCATATCATGACAACCACTAATGCTCTTACTTCTGTTTTTGTTAGTATGATCCATGTCAATGCAATATAACTTTCTTGTTAACTGAAACTCTTAGTAGAGTTTCTCACATATCATTAGCGATAAAGTACTTCTAAATGAGTAATCAAATGAATGCTCATCAATGAATGATTCACTCTGAGTCTCATATTTCTGTATGTTTTAGATGAACTTGGTTCCAACTTTAGTGAAGGTCTGGTTTTTCAATGATTGTTTGCCATTGCACCAACTCATAAATCTTAGGATCACGTATCCTACTAGAGCAGATCTAAACCATATTTGCATACCTGGACTGATTTTCTGGAAAAACTCAGTGACTGGATATTATATTATAGGTGTATGATAATACCAAGTGTAATTACCATGACAACAGTGACATCTGCCCTGTCATTGTTCTGTGTCAAGTACTTGACATGCACTAGGAACTCTATGAATATTGATAAAGAAATATACAGACCATCGAAAATCTTAAAAGAGTTCATTTTAAGAGGATGAGGGCTAACAGGAACTTTTGTGTGCTAGGGATTGAATGCAGGGACTCCTGCATGCTCACCAAGAGTTCTACCACTGAGCCACACATCAGATTTCCTAAAAAGAAGATTTTCTTTCAAAAGATTTTCTAAAAATGTGCAATGAACCTAATTACATTGTTGCACTGCAAATCATTATGGAAAACTCGTCAGTGGAGTGCCGTGATAAACATACATCACTTCTTGGTTTCTCAGCTAAGATCAAGTGTGATAATCATTAGCCAATAATGCCCAAATATGTATGGGCATGAGAAATGGCAGTTTGACAAAGTGACCTCATCAAAATGCACCCATTCACAGTTGATCTGTTATTGCTGATCTTTAGCTCAGACGATGAGATTTTGAAAGTCTAGAATCCAAATTGGAAGGCAGTAAAGTCAAATGAAATTTAAATCTATTTGGTGATTAATCTCTTATAAAACATTGTATCCAAATAGTATGTGACTGGGGTTCTGGTAGATGTTATTTTACCAGAATAGATCTGGTTTTTAGTTTTAAATATAAGTAAACTTTTTGTTGGAGGATTCCATGCAATTAACTACTTATGAGACAATAAATCTTTGAGATGGACTTAGAGTTGGGAGAATTGTTTGCATGTGGTAGCATTTTCTGTGGTAGTCATGAAGCTTTAAAATATGCATTAGACTAGTTGGATTAAAATGGATTATAGTTCAAATAATTATGTGCATATTATGTCATAGAAAAGGACAATTTTTGTGAACTCACTTTGTCAAAAATAATACAGACTTCTTCTGGCAGAAGAAATTTTAATCAAACTTCTTTATCAAAAAATTATCTTTGTGCTGCCTGAAATCTCTGATTTATATTTAGTCATTTATTCAGCCAAGCATTTGTCAGATTCTTCTGATTGCCCAGTAACTACAAAGGTCACAGATTTCAATCTAGAGAAATATTTAGAGGTGTCTCCTACAATTGTGAACATACTCATTAGCCTCAGTATCTTCATAAGCAACTCTCTCACCGAAGCTCTAGTGGAACCCTAGTGCGATCGAACAGGTCACACGATGGTGAACTCCAAAAGGTTCGGTGATTCTAAATTCTAAGCCTTTTGAGCTCACATTCCTACCAACACCTTGAAGGACAATTCCTATGAAGTTGCTTCACTCGGTACACAAGTAAACCTTATCTATTTCAGAGATTGTGAGTCAAGTGCATCTCCAGAGAAAACTGGAAGATCATTATCTTCTGCTATCGTATTGAATTCCTCATATTTTCACCAACTCTCTACCAAATAGAAGTTACTAAAATATGTTTTCTTTAAAAGAAAAATAAAAAAACCGACTTCTGATTATTGCTTGGAAGCAAATAGTGCTTAGCAGGTTGATCCAGATAAATTAACTAATTATGTCATGTAGCAAACATAACACTTCAAGATTTAAGGGAAATCAATGTTTGATAGTTGTATAAATCATATAGGAAATGAATGACCTGTGATTAGAAGCCAAAGGCCACATTCTTTGACCTTACTTGCACTTTGTGACATTTCAAGAGAGTATCAGTAAGATAAAATTAACAGAAAGATAAATTTTAAATTCAATATATGTTGTATCTTTAATCAACATAGTGCTTTAGTAAGTAACACATTAATTCCTGATGTATACTGGTTTCATTTCTTATGCTTTGGTTCTGGGAGTATTGAGGCAGAAATTGGCCAGTCATTTCTCAAAGATAGTATAGGTAAACTTGAGTTGCATTTGCACTGATGGCAAATTAAGGCAGCATTTAAGAGTGAAAGGAGTCTTGTCTTATTTTAAAATTATTTCCTTTTTAAAATAAATTTATTGGTAAATTTTAAATATACACAATGATCATATTCATTATTGCAAATTTGTACTCATAAATGATATATTTTGATTCCTCTTTTTTTTTTCACAATTCTCCTTGCTCCCTGCAACCCATCTCCCAGTTTCCTATTTCTCAGAGGCTAAAATTCAGCCCAGTTTGCTTATATATAGATTGATATATGGTAAATAATTTTTAAGAATAAAAATAAATACCATAGGCAAGCCCATAGGTGAGAAAATATACAAATATGCATTGTATGTGTGTGTACAAAAACAGACACAAGGGGTGATTGAAAATATGTTGAATGTTTACATTTTTTTAAAAAAAGTATTATAATAACACGTTGTTAACGCCCCTAGAAATACTCCCATTGCCTCAAACATGCTTAACTGATTCTTGTTTCCCCTTTCTGAAGCATTTCTAGAAGTCCTCCTTTGTGTTTGTTTGTTTGTTTGTTTTGTCTTTTTTGAGAGAGGGTTTCCATATGCAGTTCAGGCTGGCCTTGGGCTAACTTTGTAGCCCAGGCTGATTTCAAACTTGCAATGATCTTCCTGCCTCATCCTCATGAGTGCTGGGATTACAGGAGTGCACCATCATGCCCAGCTCTAGAAGTCCTCCTTTGTTATCCTCTTTATAAGATGTGATCAAAATTTCTGTGAATGGGGTCACCGAGGGCCATCCAAAGGAAAGGCAGGTTTGTAAAAACATAGTGGTGTATTCCCATCCACTTTCTTCACCATGTCTGACACCTGAAGCTTCTGAGTCTTTTCCAAAGTTAAAATGACTACAAAATGTAAATTTTGAATTGATTCATCAAGAAGTCACTACAACTAAAGATAATCGATAAGAATAATTTCGAGAACAGATTCAGAAAATGACAAGAATCCTGAAATAAGTGTTTTTAAAGCAAGGAGGAATATTTTCAGGCAGATCAACAGCATTGTCTTGACTGTAATAATTTTAAATTTAAACATGCACCACATTTTTGAATTGCACCTCCTATCATATAGTCAGGTATGACTGTAGTATATTATGGATCATATATTGATAATGTGTGTAGATGTGTATATATGTATATCAAATCAGGAGCTACATCTGTTTCCTTATTTTCAGTTTAACCAATCCTAAAGGAGTTATCCTGAAGCATCTACTTAAATTAGCTTTGTACTGCTGGTATAGCAGTGCAGAAAAAAGGACAGTGGGATAATACAGAGTTAAGAACAAAGTGAATCCCTTCCTTTGAACAATGTATTTGCCACCAGCACAAACCATCAGTTACTGCCAAGTGAATCACTTAAGAATACCAGAAAATCATCGCCTCAGGTATCACAGAACTCAGTGTGAGGAGCCTTATACTGTGGGTAGGCTAGACAGATTTCCAAAGGAATCTTATCCTTAGTAGCATTCACACCATCACCTCCCTGTTCTTCCAAATCTCTCCAGTGTGTAACCTATTTCCACTCCAATTAAAACTGCATTCTAAAAATCTGAACTTTCTTAAAAAGCAATTCAAGAGAAGAGGTTACCATATTTGATTAGAAGGCATGAAGTTTCAATCTTTCTAATATTCTGTTCCCTCTCAATTGCTACCAGCGTAGTTTAACAAACTGCTTCCAAATTTAAAGTCAGAGCATTCTCCCACCCTATAAACATGAATTTCTAGGAAAGAAATTTGCATCTTATGAAGAAAATTTGGTATTAAATGTTTTGTATCTATATGAGATGTTATCATTCATTGATTAGTGTTTTGATCACTAACATCCTTTCAAACTGAGACTTTTATGTGAATCTGCCAGACCAACGTTCTTTTATAAATGATAAATTTGGACTGTCATCCCAGCATGACAGATGAGATATCTGATATTATTTCTTGTCCATCAATGGTCAGTGACAATGTCACAAGTGAGTGATGGAATTGGGAAAGTCTTTCCACTAGTCCATGTGTTCTGCTCTGACTCAGAGCCTAAGACAGATTTGGTAGGTTTTTTCCAACAGAAATGCTCATTTTGTAATAGCCTCTCTACCATAGGCCTGTTCTGATGCTGTACAATTCCTATACACACTACATTTATTTTTCTTCATTTATAAAGTATGAGTTTACTCATCCTAACCTCCCAGGGATATTTTAAGCATTGTTAGAGACTGCATAAGAAATGGTATTAAAAATATTTTACTTGCACAGCTAGATATTATTTACAAAAGAATTTTATCTTTTAAAAACTAATTTATTCAAGTCATAATTTAGACATTATAATATGACAAATATATTTGAGCTACAGAATTTTATGAATTTGTGCATGTGTGCACATCTGTGAAATCATCACAATAAAGAGTGACTCTGCTAATCACAAGAATACTTACCTCTTACTCCTATGTCATTTCCAATTTCCCTCCTCTGACCTCTTACAAAGCAACTGCTGATTTATTGTCTTACAGATTTTATACTTTCTAAAATCATATGCAAATAGAACTATGTACTATATATGTGTAAAGGGGGCCTGGCTGACTTTTAGCCTAGTTATTTTGAAATTCATCTATGTTGCTGCAATTATCAGCATGCATTTCTGATTTTAGTGTAACATTTCACTATACAGGTATGCCAATAATTGTTTATTCATCTATTTATAAACATTGGATTATTTCTACTACTCCAGATAAAGTGGTAGTGTAAATTGAGTCCATATTTTGGTAGAGACATGTTTTTCTTTCTCTTTGATAAACTTCTAGAAGTAGGATGTTTGGTGGAACTTTTAGAGCAGCAGCCAAAATTTCTCTTGGTTTTCTTATAATTGAGTTTTGAATCACATTTTTATATGCTGAATATAATTTCTTTGTCAGAAAACATAATGTGGAACTATTTCCATCTAGGATCTGATTTATCTTTTCATTTTTGGACTATTGTATTTTAAAGAACAAGATTGAAAATTTTTATGTGATAAAAATTAAATTTTTCTTATAAACTGTATTGTCGACATTATTTTTACAAAACCTTTTGGATAACACTAGGTCACAAAATACTTTTACAATGTTTTTGTTTTATAGACATATGTTTACAGTTATGTACCTCTGATCCATTAGTTCAATCTTACGTTTGTTATGAAGTGTAAAATTAAATTTCTTCAGTTATCTTTACTAAAGTTTCTCAGCAAAATTTGTTTAAATTGGTTCTTCCTACCCTGAACTACCATTCTCCCTTTCTTTTAAAACAATCTTTCTTGAAAATGTAAGCCTATTTTTGAGAACTTGCTTCTGTTTTATTGATCTAATTGATATTTATGCTATTTTAATTACTGTTGCTTGAAAATAAGTATTAGAACCATGTTTAGGTTTTCAAATAATCATTTCTATATAAATTTTAGGTTGAGCTGATAAGTTTCAAAAAGAAACAAATAGCCTGCTAGATTTCAATTGGGATTTCACTGGATCTGTAGATTAATTCAAATGAAAATGACATTTAACAAATTGGTTTTTCTGATACAGAAATGTAATTTGCACTATTTATGTAGATTTTATTTAAGCGATTACATTTAAAATCATTTAATCTTAGCTTTAAAAAAAAAACTGGTTTGAACCATGAGCTACATACTATCCTTTTGAACCCTTACAGACGGGGACTTGTTGAGTCACTAACTTACCCTAACATGCTTAGGCTCAGGCTGAGCTTGCTATTAATGCCTCCGGTCTGAGCTTTCCTAAGTGCTGAAATTGCAAGTTCGTACCACCACTATTTATTACATGTATGTTGTTTATGTTTTGTCATTTATCCCTATTTAACATTTTTGCTGTAAGTAGTATTTTTGAATTTCAATTTCATAGTGGAGCTTTGTAGTAACCTTGTCAATTACACTTGAGCTGTTTGGTTTTTAGTATTCTTCAGAATTTCTTCATATAACGTTATACCAAAAGTAAAAGAATTTGACTTTCTACTTAGTTTGATAATTCTTATGTCTTTTACTTTGTTTTATGCAGTGGCTAGACCATCCAATAAAATAATCAATAGAAAAGTTAGATACAAGGTTAGATATTCATTTCTTATTCCTGATTTTAAAGATAAAAGCACAGAGCTCACTACCAATCATAGTAAGTTTATCTTATTTTTAAAGATGAGATTTATCAGCCCAAAGGAATTATTGTTTCATATTTGCATTTTCCTGAGCATTGTTTTATAGTGAATTACATTTTATGAATTTCAAATATGATTCATACAATTGTGAGGCTGGTAGATCTGAGATTCATAGAGTAGTCTGGAAACTCAAGAATTTTATTCTGGGTTTGAGGCAAAATTCCTTAAATTTTCCATTTTCTCTTAAGAAACTCAGGTTATTGGACTAAGCCTACTCATATTATTGAGGGCAATTTCCTTTACTTTAAATTCAAGTGATAGTAAATATTAATAATATCAACAAATCACCTTTACAACAAGGTCTAGAAATGTGTTTGACCAGATAACTGGGCACATAAGAATTAGAATCATTAAATACTACATTTCCTATAACTTATAAGATTTGATTTAGTATCATTTTGTTTAGAAATTTTGTATCTATTTCCTGGATG
>RJWT010021420.1:0-17591 GCA_004365215.1 Cuniculus paca | reverse complement strand
TGGCTGTTCCATCCTATACTTTTCACACTGGAGCTGTGAAACCTCCTAGAGCTATCTGTGGTTTGAGAGTTACAAGTCCAGGCCAAGCTCTTCCAGTTGTCATGATGTATAGAAAACTCTTTGTCTGAAAGTTAATAAGAAAATCCTCTTAACCTCCTTAAAACTAGGCTTTAGGCCTTCCAGAGTACTGTATGGTCTGAAACATCTGTTCCATTCCTTATGATGTGGAATTTGACAAGTTTCTGCCCTGCATGAGGTGCTGGTACATATGTTCAGTTTTTGTTGCCCACATACCCTGTCCTGGATACTTGTGTGGGGGAAAAGTCTTTTATGCCTAGAAAGGCAAAAGGGTCTGTGTTCTTGTGCAAAGTGCTGTTTAGGTCAGGGACACTGCATCAGCAAGGATTCTTTAATTAGCCTTTGGTAGTCACAATATTTGTCGAGTCATAAAATATGTGTGAAGTCGCTTTACTCAGTTTGTTTGACTTCATTTGCATTCACTTGCCCTTAAAGATTAAGAGTTTGGGTCAAGCCAGGTGTGGTGGCACACATCTATAAGCCTAGGATTCTGGGAGGCTGAGGCAGGATTGCAAGTTTAAGCTTATCCTGGGCAGTGTACTGATTTAGCAAGACTGTTTCAAAATAAAAAAATAAAAATAAGTTTAAAAAGGTCTGGGATTGTAGTTCAGTGTGAAGGCCAGTTCAGGCTCTCCAATCTGAAAGGCCTGTGTTTAAATCATGCTTCCGTCACTTACTAGATGCTATGTTTCCTTGTATCTAAACTGGGAATTATACTACCACTATATATTGGAACACAGGGCACTTCTGTTTAACTGGCTAGGGGTCTGCTCCTCCTGTTGAAATGCCATTGTCTCATTTAAGTCTTCCAGTTACTGCATCAGTTAGGATTGGAGTTGATTGAAAAATAGTGGCTTCAGTAGTTTTAACTTTTTCTCAAGTGTAGAAGTGCAGACATCATTAGGGCTCTAAGATTTTTTGGTGCACTTTGTGTAGACTTTTAACCTCATGGTCCAAAGTTTATGCCAGAGCTTCTGCAATCGCTTCTGTATTCCAGAAAGCAAACAGGATGTTCTGCAGATTAGAAGCATGCACTTAGAAGACTTTTAAGACTTTCTGAGTGTATCTCATTGGCCAGGACTTGGTCACAACTGCTATACCTAACTGCAAAGGAAATGGGGGAAAGGGATGTAAATTTTTTTTTTTCCATCCAGAAACAGATTTCTTTGCACCTGCACTTAGCCATTTTTCTCATGCTTGTATCTTCCTGGATTCTACTTGTCCTGGGATTACCAACTGCTGCTTGCCTCCGTTTCGTATCATTTCTTTTCTGTGTAGATTCTTTTTATTCATACATTTGACTTCCTCAGAAGTGTAGGTTGCTGTGCTTCTTCGTGGTCTTGATATTACTGAATAACTTTGCTTTTTTTGTATTCTTTCAACTTCACTTTACACTGCTATTTCATCTCAGCCGTTTTCAGCTCAATCTAGAGGAGACAATAGGATTAATGCAGCCTTGTTCTTCCCGCCAGGTCACACTGTGGTGGTTGGCCAGCTTAGGGACAGACTGCTGGTAGTTTAATCAACTGTGGCATCTTGCTGTGAGCCTTTTCATCTGACAGGGTGTTGAGTAGAACAGTCTGTGTGACCCACATGCTTAGTCCCTGACAAATGGAGGTTCCTTAGCAGTGAGTTAAAGTCTTGAGGCTGCTCTGTATGTTGGCATGAATGAGCCTTCAGCAGTGTATTCACCGCTAACAGTTAGCAGTTACTCATGCTAGGTTGAAAACTGGTTAATTGGAAAGATTAAGATATATGCCAGCGACCTTCACATACGTACCTGCAGAATGCGTGATGTTTCTTCTTTTGCTCATGCTGTCACTTTTGTCTGGAATGATCTTTTCTTCTTCTGTGTCCCCTGTCATCTGGCTCACTCCTAATCTTTCAGGATTCAGCTCAGAAGGTGCCCCTCTAGAAACTCCTGATGCCTCTGCTTAGGGATTCAGTGTCCTACTCTGTCTGCCCCAAACCCTTTGCACATACAGTACCTCTTCTTGTGCTGAACATGTTTCTGTTTCACCTGTCACAGAGGTAGTAAATTGCTTCTCTGTCCTGAGGTAGATCCAGTTTTGTTTTGTTTTGTTTTTGTTTCTTTCTATGTAGCTCAGGCTAGCCACAAACTCATGATGACCCTCTGCCTCTGCCTCCCAAGTGCTGGGATTCCATGTGTGTGCTGCAATACCCAGCACGAGGTATGATTGTTAATTCCAAGGTTTGGTCTTATTTATCTTTGTACACTTAATATGGCATTTGCCTAGAAGTCTGCCACATTATAAGCCTACCACATTAAAGATGATCTACAAATTCCCCCTCACCCCATTATTTGGGTTGAATTTTCTAATCCCCAGTGCCTGAGAGCAAGTGTCTTAGTCACTTTCCTTGCTTCTGGGACAATTACCTAACATTCACAACTTAAAGAAGGAGAGGTTTATTCTGGCTCAATATTTAGTCCATAGTCTGCCGGCTCCAAGGAAGGACGGCATGGCCTAGGCCAGTGATGGTGAACCTTTTAGAGCTTCCATTGATAACAAGTAGCCAGCTGGCATGGGTGGCATAGATTCTCCACCACTGGCCTGATGTAAGGGCATGGTGGAGGAAACCCTGCTCATGTTATGGTGGCTGGAAGCAGAGTAAAGGGAGCTGGGGAGGGAGATACTTTTACCCTTCCAGGCCATGCCCCCAGTGACCCACCACTTTTGCCTGGGCCGCATGTCCTAACTGCAGGTGAGTGGACTAATTCACTGGTGAGTGTAGCTTCCCCATGATCAGTCACCTCCCCAAAGCTCTGCCTCTGAGTACATGAGGCTTTGGTGGGGACAACTAAATATAAACCATAACTACAGGTAAAGAAATAAATTCTCTAAGGTATTACCCATTATTTTACTCTGCTGAATTGGAAGGGAATTTCTTCCCCTTCTTCTCTATACTTTTTTTTTTTGAAACTGAGGATTGAAACAAAGGCCTTTATATTGAGCTACATCTCCAGCTCTTTTTAAATTATTATTGTTATCATTATTATTTAATTTTGAAACAAGGTCTTGCTAAGTAACTAAATCGTCCAGGCTGAGTTTATATTCGCAATACTCCCGCATCAGTCTCCCTAGAGTGCTGGAATTATAGGTGTATGCCACCACGCCTGGCTTCTCTCCTTGCTTTTTAATTAAAATTTTCCCAAAACTGCTTTTCTTTGAGTGGTACTAGTGATTTTTACTGACATCTTACTAAAGACTGACTAAAATCTTGCTGATACGAAATCTAAGAATTCTGGTATGATTTGTTTTCATTTAGTTATCTTTTTCTGATGACTGAAATACTGAGGCTTTTGCTGATAGAAAGCTTTTCAAATTTTGTAAGTGAATTTCACAAAGAGATCCTGCATTAAGGTCATCATTTTTTAACAGGTGAGGACAATGATTCCTTTTGAAATTCCTGGTTTCAATCATAGATTGCTTGGGAAGTACAGATGCTCTTGGGGTGTTGCTGGCCTTGTTGTAGTGAAAGACACTTCAGAATGTGTCAGAGGCCAATGTTGGCCATGGATGCAAATGTTTCTTTTAACATTGATTACTATCATCCTTTTTCCTACTCTGAAATTAAAAATAAATGTTGAAGAATAAAAGTTTCCACATTTTGTAAACAAAAATCTCATTTTGTAATGATTTTTTTTTTGTTACTTATTTCTCATTTAGGGGGAGTAGCTACTGAGCATACTAATGGAATGTTAAAGAATTCACTGTTAATGCTTGTAGTGACAGCTCTAACAGAAGGTGGTACCAGTTCTGAAGTAGGTGGCATTCCCGGGTGCTTATTTCCAGTCTGGAAGAGTGAGTGCAGGGTAGTGACAAATGTGACCTTTACTCAGAGGATGCCACCCACTTAGCACTTTGGAGCACCCATGTACCAGGAAGTGGGTCTTACATCTTCCATTGTCACTGTTCACCAAATCTTGTGTTGTCCATTTGTCCAGGGATGCTGTTGAGGGAAAATGCCTGATCTTAGTTCTAGTTTGCAGTCATATTTGGAAGTAGATGGTCAGGGCTGGAGGCCTCATTCAAAGGTGTTTTTTCTCTCCCATCCCCTTTCTTGTTTGACCAGTTTTCTTTATTATTCCCAGGACTCTTGGAAAGTTGGCTTGGCATATTAACTTTTTATTAATATCATAAGCAAAGTGATACAGGAGAAGGTAAGAGCGGGTAACAATTTTTTTTTTAAATATCAAAATGAAGAAGGGTTGCATAGTGTATCAAAATTGGCACTGTCAATATATCAAATCTTTAAAAAATAATTCTCATAAAAATAGGCTGTGGTTTTTTCACCCTCTGGAACTGAAATTATGCTTTAAAATCATTCTTTTTGTTGTATTACATGGCAAATAACTGATTTTCTGCCCTCTTGTTGAAATTTTATTTTGTTTTCTTTTTTTTTTCTTTATATTTTCATGTTTACCTTTGAAATTTCTTAGGGAAAACAACAGTGAACTGTAAGTAATCATATTAATTTTAAACTGATTATCCTTTTTCTTTCATTTTTTTTCTTCTGCACTAACACTTCTTACATGGATCCATCTTGTTAATATTTTGGCAAAGAAGATGTGATCGTTTTGGGAATAATGTTCTTCAGTTTTTCCTTGGGCAAATCTAGATGGGGATTTGTGAATGCTGACTTAGAGGCTCCTGGGTCACATTTACCTAAGATAGAGATTTGGTCTTTGAGTGGAAATAAGTGCTTTTATTCCAAGCTATGATTTATATCCCCTGGGTTTATAGCTAAAATGGGTTCTTGCAAATAGAGCATCTATACAGGAAAAGGTTATGAAGTGTAATAACCTTTAGTTTGTTGCTGATTTTTTTTTTAATCATGATCAAAGGAGGTTTGGCTATGCTTCTAAATCTTTTTGTATTCACCTCTCACTAATTAGAGGGAGGAGGCCATCCTGAAAATGCTAGTGTTAGTGAATTTGGAGTTTGAGTTACAGACATGCTCCTTGGGCTGAGGTAGTATGTTCAAGGATAAGGCAGTATTTGTAAGGATTAGAGGTTATAGAAGAGAATGAGGTAATAAGGCTATTCAGAAAAAAAGTCACAGAAAATAAGTGGAGGGTTTTCAGGGTAATAATTTTGACAATTCCAATAGCAGTACTTGTACATTTGGGGAATGAGAAAAGGAAGGAATGAAGGTAGGACTTTAATAACTAGAGAATAAATGTTTCATCTTCATTAACAGAAAAAAAATCTTTTAAAAGAGTTACTCTGTAATGATAAATGCTAGAACTCTTTCTTGTGTTCCTGGGGACATTTATCTTCTAAACAAATGTTGCTCTGTTCAGTTGTGATTGGGTTAGGCTGAGGGGGACGCGTAACAATCTTTAAACAAGTTAGAAGTTTCCTCCTTTTTAAAAAAATGTTTTTCAGTACAGAAGATTGAATTTAGGGACTTTACACTGAGCTGCACCCCCAGCTGTTTTTAAATTTTTTATTTGGACACAAGGTTTCTCTAAGTCTGTAAGTTGCCCAGGGTGAGCTCAAACATGTGATCCTGCTGCCTCAGTCTCCCAGAGTACCGGGATGACAGGTGTGTGCTTCCATGCCTGCCTTGAGGTTTCTTTCTGTCTCACGAGAAGTCCAGAGAGGAGGAACATCAGTTGCTTTGGCATGGGCATCTCGAGACTTGCTCATGCTTCTACTCCATTTCATGAATCCACTGTTCTCCCTGTGCCCTCACAATCCAGGATTGTCACTGGAGCTACATTAAGTCTCAGTTTCCGAATTCAGAAGTAGCAAAGACGAGCAAAAAAGGGGCCTTCTTACAGTCACTTCCCTTTAAGTATTCTTCACTTACATGTCATTTCAGGGAACTTACTCCTAGTCCCAAGGAAGACTGGGCATCTTTATTCTAGTGGCATAGAATAAGATTGACATTTTTCATTTGGGGAAAATAACTTTTCTAGTTTACTGAGAGAAATGTTTAATAATTCACTATTATGTTACCAAAAGTGTGATTTGGGGGTAATTTCTGAAGATAAAGCGAAAGGATAGATGTTGGGCAAAGTCACAAGCATTTTCAGTGTCTATCTTTGAGAATAGCAGTGGCATTGCCCTGAGGTATTTCTAATAATATATTTCATTAAAAATAAAAAAGCTCAGTGGTGTTATAATAATAACAATGATGATACCTTAATATAAATGCTTTCCTAATATTAAATTTTATGTTATTTGTTTTGAACATTAGCACTAGTGAATGTTTGGAATTTCTTACAAAGTTAGATTGAGTCTACACTCAAAAGTTTATCTTTTGAGTTTGATTATTCATTGCTATTAATTTTTATTTTGAATATCTTTGGATGGAGCCTGTGGCTTTGCAGTCTTTTCCTTACTAATCTCCTTTAATCGTACTGAATTTAGTGTTCCACAGATACTGCCTGTAGAGTCAGAAGTCTTTGATAGAGTCAGTCTGTATGACTTGTTGGTTTTCAAAAAGAATATATCTTTTGAAACCATTTGGCTACCATAGAAATCTGGAGATCCTGTATCTCATTTTCCTTGGCATAATGGGTAAAACCATGATTACTGAGATTTGTTTACAGAGAAACCTTTACTTAACATCAGTAAACCATAATAGTGTTAAATTATATAAGGTTAGGGTTACTTTGATTACATGCCAACTTAATATGCTAAAAATATTCTTCCAGTTAAAGAAACCCATATTCATGTTTATTTAGTATGAACAGCTTTGTGAACAGGCATGAGTTTTAGTAATCTGTCAGTACGTGGGAGTGAGAAGTTATGAATTCTCAATTGAGTGCTGCTACTGATATCCTTCCTAAGACCAAGGACCTCAGTATTCCCCAAATTTAGTCCTTGCAGAGTTTTCTGCAAGTTATTATGAGCATTTTTCTTTTACAGAGAGTTCTTTTTTAATTGTTATAAGGATTGTAGATATAATCTGATGAGAACTGAACTAAAAAAATAAGTGCCTATAAAACTTACAACAAAGACTTCAGTGAAATAAAATCAAGTATTATGTTCCATTCCTTAAATTATGCTGGTATAAAAGAGGATGAAGTTTCTGCTTTATAGTCCCATGATAAAGTGGTATGCCCCATACCTCTCTGATATATTTGAGCTAGCCTAGAAAAAAGTAGGTAAAAAGAACAAAATTCAACCACCTGCTTATTAATGTCAGAGTATACCATATTTTCTTTAAAGACGGAAACAAGAAGTAGTGGAATGAAACCAATTCTTTGGTACAAACGTTTTGTGGTAATCTCTTATTATCATTTTAATCTTATAGAGAATGTCTGAATATATCCAGATCTCATTTGCTGTTTGTAGAATTGGCATTTACACGGTAAGCAATGTATATTTTTGTGGTACCAAATGTTCTAAGATATAAGTGAAGAACCAAGTTTTTGAGAGCATGTGGAGCAATAGGGATTGTCTTTTACTGCTCATAGGAATACAGTACTCAAATATACAAGTATTTTTGAAAAATAATAAAGTTGAGCATATCCTATGATGGAGAATCTCCACTCTTAGGTGTATACCTTAGAAAAATTGTTATGTAATTACAAGGTCCATGTTAGGGGAAGTTTCTAGTAGAAATACTGTACTCACAGAAGCAAAATATCAGAAACAATACAAATATCCATTAGTAGTAGACTGGGTTAAGGAAAATGTGGAATTTTAATTTAGCAGATTGCCATTCAGCAGCAAAACAGTTATGAAGAACAATCTATAACAATACACCATGGACTCATCTCACGACCATTATGTTGAATGAAAGAAGTCACAAGAAAATGTATGGAGTACAACTTCATTTTTACACATTTCAAGCACAGCTCATATTAGTATATGAGCCCCCAGGTATGGTGGTGCATGCCTGTCATCCCAGCACACTGGGAGACTGAGGGACAAGGACCAGAAGTTTGAGTCTTGCCTGAGTAACTTAGCTGACTGTCTCAAAATAAAATATGGAAAAGGGCTGAAAGTAGCTCAGTGGTAGAGTGACCCTGGAAAGAAAGAAAAAGATTTACAGAAAGTATTTGTTTTGCACAAAGGAATATGTACATGTCTGTCTAAAAAGCTTAAGGAAATTGTTTCAAATGAATGATGCAAGAGTTATGAGTAAAACCTAGAGCACAGACTATAACCTCCTTGAGGACAGGAGCCCTAACTTGTGTTTGTAGCTTTCCCAGTACTTTACTGGGACATAGAAAATGCTGAATAACTGAACATTCAATTATATTAAAGTAAGATGAGCACAGTTTTATTTTTGTGGTTTGAATTTATGAATTTTTTCTTATTTCTTCTATTGGCTTTTCTTGGAATTAATTTTATTGGTTATATCACATTCATTAGAGAAATGTGTACCTGTAAATGATAGTTCTTGATATTTCTTTTATCCTCAATCCCCTCCCCTCCCTTCAGCCTCTCTTCCCTTCCTTATTTACAAAAGCTTTGTTTCCATTTTCTTCCTTCTATTCTTTTTTTTTCTTTTCCCTTCTTTCCTTTCCTTCTTCCCCATCCTTTGTTCCCCTTCCCATTTGAATATTTTCTTCCCGTTCCCCAGTATATGTTATACATGTTGGTCCTTATTTACCCTTTCAGTTTCTCCCACTACAGAAACAATGTGTTATTTAAACATATGTGTCCAATTTATTTCACTTAAGAGTATGGACTGTTTCTTTTTTTCTGTTTTCCCATCTTTCCTTCTCCCCTCCTCTCTCCCTAGTTTCCCTCTCTTTTGGGCAATTTCTTCCTATTTCACAATATCTTTCATATACTTTGGTCCTTATTTACATATTCGGTGTCTCACACCAGAGAAACGATCCGATATTCTTGTTTTAGTTGCTTGTCTCAGATGAGTGTCTCTTGTTAGATGAATAGACAGATTATTTGGGAATAAAATACAGTTTTCCTTACTTTGTGTTAAACTGCTTTGTGAGTAGCTTCTTCTGCATCCTCTGAGGACAAGACAACAGAAGGCAGAGAGAACCTTGAGGCCGCGCTGTGGTCCGACATCTGCGAGGGAGAGTGGGAAGGAAGGAGAGTTGAGGAGGAAGAATTCCAGATGACAAAGCTGTTCTGAGAAAGGCTTGGCTGGGCACACGGGGCTTCCCTGAACACGGCTGTAGAGGTTTCCCTCTGCGGCAGGAAAAGCCATGGCTCCAGTTCCTCTGTTCTAGGTGCTGGTTGCCATCAGCCCAGCGAGTCCACAGCCTCAGCACCAATGACCCAGTGAATCTGCCGCTGTGGCAGCTGGGGGCTGGCTGTCAATCAGCTGTACCTCTCTGTAGGGGAGATCTGAAGGGCCTATTTCCATGACTGCCACAGTGAGTCAACACAATAGAGTACAGGTCTGAACACACTAAATGAAAAAGTGCAGAAACAAGTTTAAAATTGTGTATTTTGTTTGTTTGTTTGTTTGTTTTTGTCTTTTTGAGACAGGGTCTCACTGTGCAGTTCAGGCTGGCCTTGAGCTCACTTTGTAGCCCAGGCTGGTCTCAAGTTTAACAACCCTCCTACCTCTGCCTCCCAAGTTCTGGGATTACAGGCGTGCACCACTTCACTGGCTTGTGTACTGTTCTGAATAACAGGATGAAGTGTCTTGTCCTGCTCCTTCCAGTAGCACATGACTCATCCTTTTGTCCAGAAAAAAATCTATACTTCAGGCATTCTTTGTCATTGATTACTTTTTGGCCATCAGTGTTATCATATTGACTATTGCAGTATTGCAGTGTTTATGTTTAAATCACCCTTTTTCAAAGAATGGCCCCATAGATATAAGACTGTGAGAAAGACAATTTGGTTATAGTATATTATCATAATTGTTCTATTTTATTATTTGTTATTTTTATCAGTCCCTTCCTGTGTCTTGTTTGTGAATTACACCTTATCATAGATACACGTATGTATAGGAAAAACATACTGCATATATGGGGTTTGGGCTATCCAGAGTTTTAGCCATCCACTGAATGTCTTAGAATGTAACCCCAGCAAATAAGGGGTTACTCTGTATTTACATCTAGAACCAGAAAATATTGGCACTCTTGATATCAAGAATTGGATGTGTTCGCCCATAAATATCTAGCACTTAGTCTGAGTCTAAGACTTTGCAGATACTCAGTTTCTACATATTTAAAAATGAAACTCTGTCCACTCATTTTATGTCAGATAGAAATTGACCCTCCAAGGAGAATACAGTGGTCTGGTGTGTGTCCCTACAAGAATGTATATGTTAAAGTCCTTACCCGCAGTGTGATGGGATTTGATATTGGGGCTTTCTGAGATAATTAGGTTTAGATGAGATCATGAGGATGGGCCCTTTGTGATGAGATTAGTGTCCTTATAGGAAGAGATGCAGGAGGCTCACTTTTTGTCTCTGACTGCCAATGAGAAAAAAAGGTGGCCATCTGTGAGCTGGAAATAGCTCTCAGCAGAACCTGACCATGGTTCACCCTGATCTCTGACATCCAGCCTCCAGAACTCAGAAAATTAAGCCACCCATCTTTGGTAGTTTTTTTTGGCAAAGTAGACTGACCTTCAAAGTGAAAAAAAACTTATAAATTGTAGATAAAAGACAAAATGGAAAAAATCTCATAGCTCCCATTGAAAATTAATGCTGAGTTCAAAGTAAAACAAAAAGTAGAGGAGGAAATTTAAAAAGATTATGGGTTAGCTCATGAGATGAGAAACAATGGTACACTGTTTGCCTAAGGGTTATTTTTCCCCCTAGGGGTTTTAACATTATTACCAAATGGCAACTGGTAAATAGCACTTAAAAGTGAAGAAATAGAAAACTCCATACATTTTATATAGTGGAAACACATACTCTGGAATGAGCAAGACCAAAATGGTACTTAGATGGAACAGATACACTAAGGTTCAGTGAATAAAAGTAAATGCGTTTTATAGAGTGATGCATACTGAACTAGGCATTAAAAAGTTTAATAAAGACCGTTACTCCAAGACATCAAAAATTATTCTGGATGTGCTGCCCGCCTTCCCCTCCAAGGTATGGATTAGAAAGAACTTTGTGTAGGCACTGAAAGCCAGTAACGCTTGTATAGTAGGCCTTAACTCAGGGATGTAAGGAAAATACAGCCTGTTTTCCAGGTAGGAAACTTTAGATACAGGTAGAAAAACTGGCATATATTCTGTGGTATAATTATAATGGCTACCAAAACCTAGGATAGACTTAAACAGTTATGCAGGAGAAACAAAACAGGGTTTAGAACCAAACTTTTGGTCCAAGAAGATAGATAGTTTTTTCACTTTCAATGAGTATAACATAGGAGATAGTGTGCATTCTCTTCATTGTGATGTAGGGATGTATTACAAAGAAGTTACTGAGTTTCTGGAACAAAAGAAGAACTGTTGTGTGGATCTAGACTGTTTTGGGTATTAAACAACATTCATTTGGTTCTGGTCAGGAGGATGGAAGGAAAGTACATTTAGGCCACAAATTTGTAGTACAATTGTGGTTCTATGTTTTTATGAAATCCTTCCAATTCAAACAGGCCAGGCTTAGGGGTGTGATCTTGAAATGAACTTTTTGTGGTTAGGTATTGATGAACTCTGGGTCAGAATGGCACACAGAGGCATTGATTGGGACTTCCCTTTGGAACCTACAGGTAAGGATTCTCAAAGGGATCTATGTGTGGCTTCAGACTTCTCTGAGTCAGGAATTGCAACCATAATGGACCCAGAAGCACAGTGGTGGACATGCTAGGTGATGCTGGCTAGAAGTAGAGGGTGGGATGATAACTAACTTCTGACCTTCTGGCTGGATTATGAACCCCTGTGACTGACTTTGGATGTGGGAAGGTACAAATGAATGAAGCTGGGGTCCATCGTGCAGCTCTCTGGGAACTGTACTATTTATTCAAAGCATGCAGAAGCCACAAGGGTGATTGCTTATCTTTACTCAAGAAAAACATGAATTGAAATTCAACCAGTGGGTAAATGAGGTTTGAACTTAGTAATAATCAGGAAAATAAGTAAGCATGACTACAACTTTTAAAAAACTCCTTAAGATCTTCTTTTGCCTTTGTAGAAATTATTTGCATGCTATTTCACTGGCCAAGAAAGCTTTTATTTTTCAAAACAATGTAAAGTTAGTGAAAAAGGTATGTGGTTTTATGTTGAAATGAAGATTCACTCAGTGGGTAGAGATTATCCTTTTATCTAGTCGGGAAAATTTGTTTGTACCTACAATTACTTCTCATATCCAACTTCTGTGACTTCTTTTTTTTGGGGGGGTGGTGATAAGCAGACAGAATTGTCTGTAATTACAATAAAATGGTAAAAAAATTGTATATTATTAGTGCACTAATACTATAGTGCATAATATGGTTAATATTACAAATACCACTAATACTATTAATATTCTACTATTATGCTATACTATTAATATTTTAAGCCACTTATTTCAGTCTGGCTCTTTACTGGATTATTTATACCATACCGCAAGTGAGGTTATCATATGAGTTTCCTACTGCTGCTGTAACAAATTACTGCAAACTTTGTGACTTAAAACAATATAGATTTATCTCCTTGTTCTGGAGGTTAGAAGTCTATCGTGGGTTTCAGTGGGTTAAATTCAAAGTGCTGATAGAACTGTGGTCTTTTTGGAGGTTCTTGGGGAGTTTCTATTTCTTGCCTTTATGAGCTGTGTTCTTGCTTATGGTCCTTTCTAGTGTTGGCATCCTTCCAACATTCATTTCTCTTATCATATCTCTTCTAGGACTCTGACATTCCTGTCTCTTTCCAAGGATTCTCATGATTAAATCGGGCTACCAAGAAAACCCATAATAATCTCTCCATCTTCAAAGTCTTAATCACATCAGCAAAATCCCTTTTGCCATTTAAGGTAGTGTAATTCATGGGTTTCAGAGATCAGGATATGGATATCTGGGAGATTTGGGGGTAGGGACCCATGAGCATCAAACAGGAAAGTATAGAGGACTCAGCATAATCTGTCCAAAGTTGAGGAAAAGTCAACATAGGCAAGTGCTGATGCTGGGTCTAGAATATCATCATCATGTATGATACCAAGGTTAAAAATTTGTCAGATGGATTAGAAGTACTGCACAAGGGCTGTGCAAATACCAGTACTACCAAAAATTAAAGGGCATGTTTACTTGTGGAGAGAAATGGTATTCAATTTGCCTTGAAGACTCCAGTGTGAACATTTATTGAAAACTATATGTGATGCTGAGTTATTCCACATCATGATAAAGAAATGAAAACATCCAAGATAAAGTAAGTACACCTTAAAGAGATTGAGCATAATTTTAGATTTTAATGTAGCAGAAGTGAATTAAGATATTTTATTTGGATGTTTTAATAAAGACCAAAATTATAGTGGCTTAAGCAGATTAAAGTTTTTTTAGCATAAAATCCATGCTAGTAGTCAGTTTGAAGTCTGGCTCTTTCTTCACTAGTCCATTAGAGACTCTGGCTTCTTCTAGCTTGCTTTTCCATTGTCTGGTCCTTCCGCCCATGTGGAGGCTGCAGGTGGCTTACTAGCCCAGCATCTATGTTTAGTCTGCAGGAAAGAAGGGGCGGAGCTCCAGCAGTCCCTCCTGTGGGCATGACCTGGAAGTTGCCAACATCATTTCCCCTCTCTCCTCCATTGTCAGAATTTTAGTCATGTGATGATACATTGCTACAAATGACATGTAGCGATGTGGACTCTGATAAGGATCTAAGATTCTGACAGTTCTGTTCCTAAAGGGAGCAGACTTTGGGGCCGATGAGCTGTCCTGTTCACAAGCAAGTGAGCTAAGGCAAGCTGGTCTGAACTTTAGCCAGCAGACAGGGTAGTGTACCTTGAGTATAACATGTAGAGTAGGCAGTGTGGCCTGAACCAGTGTCAGGCATGCACTGAATGATCACAGTGTGTGGTGACCTGTTAGTCTTTGTGTTGTGTAGCAAATCCAGCTCTGCTTGGATTGATAATTGAGACTCTAGGGACCTAGATTTAACTTAATACTGTCTTTATGAAAATCAACATGTTCTGTATTTTGCCACAGATGTATGAATGCAGGAAGTTTGTGTGCCTGCAAGTTTTATTTTATTTTTTTTTAAATTTATGTTAAGAGCAGAATATATTTATTGAGAGAAAGAAAGCCTCTGTCAGAGAGAGAGAGAGAGACAGAAGGGGTCCCGAGTGGGTTGCTGAGGACCCTGCCTTTTCCAGGAATTTTTATAGAGCAAAACCATGAGGTGAGGGAGGTCCATGGTGGGGAAAAATGGGAACTCACAAGGCAGGTGAGCATGAGATGGGACAGACCTACGACCAACCAATAAGATTATGAGTGTAACTGCACAGGTAAAATTGATTAAATTGGGATCCAGTGGGGAAGCGAGTCACATAGTAAGTGGGCATGAATACAGAACAGGGTCTTTGTCTGCAGGGAGTTGGGTTAGTGGCTCCATCTGGCTTCCTCAAGGTGATGATACCTATTTATCAATCCCTGATGTTTATACTTAGGGTGTGGTTGCATTTGTTTTGTCTTCTGTTTTTGAGATCTAGCCAGCTGAAGTGTCTGTCTCCTCCAAGTTGTAAGGTATCTTCGAGGGCTTAGCCCCATTCACTGACTGCCTATAATATTTCTAATTAACTCAGCTGCCTGTAACATTCCTCCCTCTGAAGAAGTACCCCAAACTGCTGTGAGGGAGTAATGGGCGATGATCAATCTGGTTTCTTTAGGCTGAAAGGGTCATAGTTGTTGCTCGGCAATCTGTCAGAGATACTGTACAGAGAGTGTATCTAAAGGCCATTGCTAGACACCAGGCATTTTCATCTTGGGTAGGCGTACAGCTTTAAGTCTCCGTGCAGTGATGTCGATGAAAGACCTCCGATTGATACAGGGTACAGAAACTCCCAACCTACTAGATGTCCAGTATGAGTTCGTGTTCTCTGAAATTGAAGAATGAATTTTAGGAACAAAGGTTAAGAGCAGAATATATTTATTGAGAGAAAGAAAGCTTCTGTCTGAGAGAGACATTAGGGGTCCTGAGTGGGTTGCCCCTGCCAGTTTTATTTTGAGAAGCATCAAGGAGAGGTCATATGCTTGAAACCTAGGAAATGAGAGTTTATAATTTTTTCTTTTTTTACTTTTGATAAACAAAATACTGCTCTCAAGTAGAGCAAGAGTGTCTGATGTTTCTTTGAGGGGGATTTAAAGTCAGATTTAACGAACCTGTTGAGAGCCATTTTATTGTTTATATAGTAAATAGATATACTACAAAAATATAAAATAGCTATAACATACTACAAAAATATAATAAAATAGCTATACTATGAAATGCATGAGACTGACAGGAGTGCAATTTTTAAAATTCTCTTTTGAAAGTGGAACCCAGGCAAGAACAAGATAAAATTTGTTTGCTTTAGGTATTTTATGTAGAGACTGCAGTTTATCTTTCCTCTTAAGATCAAGATGTTTCTGCAGCAAACTAGTGACTCCAGCACAACTCCCATTGGGTGGCACTTCCTGTTGAGTCCAACCCAAATGAAACTGGCTCTTTCTACCCTTACACCTGCTCATGCCCTCTTCTCTCTTTCCCAGTGAGTGGCACAACCCACCCAACAGCCCAACCAGGAACTGGAGCCAACCCTCAACTCACTTTTTCCTCATCCTCTCAGTTCCCAAGTTGGATGTCTTTTATCCTAGTACCTCTCCTCTTCTGCCATTCTTTAGGTCTTGATACCACCATTCTTTGCCTCTTTTCCTTAATAGTCTCCTCTGCATTTTAGAGACTTCTGTGAGCCAAAGTTCTTTTATCACAACTGTCTTTGAATTTTGCCTGGTAATTTTTTCTAACTCAGATCTCACTGTCAGCTCAGTGACTGAAGAGACCATGGTAGACTGTTTCTGTTTCCTTCCCAGTGTCGGTGCTCACCACAACTGCCACCACAGTCATCATCATCACTGACAATTACTGAGTGCTTACAAAGTGTCAGACACTGTGGTGAGGCCTTCATAGATACATTTGTTTAACTCTACAATATTTCAAAGAAGAAATTATTGATGCTCCTTGATTTATGATGGGGTCACATCATGGTAAACTTATGGTAAGGCAAAAATGTATCTGTATACCCGATTTATCAAACATCACAGCTGAACAAAACAGTCGCTGTAGAGGCTCGTTGATCATACAGCAGACTGGGAGCTGCTGCTGTACAGCATCACCAGAGAGGCTCATACAGCATATCACTAGACTGGCAAAAGATCAAAATTCAAAATTTGAAGTATAGTTTCTAGTAAATGTGTCTTTTTTGCATCGTGGCCAAAAATCCTAAGTGGAGCTGTTAGAGATTGTGTTAGCTTTTCATCATTGTCATGAAATATGTGAGATAAACAAACTCTAAGAGAAATGTTTACTTCAGCTCATGGTTTTGGAGGTCCCAGCCCATGATTGGTTGGTTCCATTGCTTTGGGCCTGTGGCGAGGCAGCACATCATAGCAGAGGGCATGTGATAGAGCAAAACCGCTTATTTTCTGAGCTAAGGAAAGAGGGGAAGAAAGAGGAAGGGGCTAGCTCCCACAGACTCCTGCAAGGACATTGCGCCTAGAGACCTAAAGAGCTGTCACTAGCTGTCACGTATTAAAGGTGCCATCACTTCCCAAAAGCGCCACCCTGTGGACCAGAGCTTTAACACATGGACCTTTGGAGTGTATTCAAGATCCCAACTAGAGCTTGGCAGGGACAATCTGTATTATTATCCTCATTTTATAGAGCGGTGGCTGAGACTTAACTTGGTTTAGTGCCTTTTCCATCTGGTAGAGGTAAGATTTGGTGTCATAATTTAAACTGATAATGCTCTAAGGTTTTGAATTCTTAGCTACCACACTCAACTACTTTCCAGAGAGTAGGTGTTCGATATAAATTTGTTAAACGTAATCTAGAATAGTTACTCAATTTTTTTCTTTTATTCTTTGACAATTTTGAAGGCCAGTTATTTTGCAGAATATCTTTGTTTATATTTGTCTAATTGTTTTTTCACAATTATATTAAAGTTAAACATTTTAAACATATGCAAGGAAAATTAGATAGGTGACTGTATCCTTAGCATATCTCATCAAGGGTACATTAGACCAGTTTACCCTATCATTGAAAATAGGCATTTTAAAAGTTCATAATCAACCTAAATTTTGGAGTCTGATAGTTTCTGTTTTTACCCAAAATCCACAGATTATATCCCATTTAGAGCCTATATCTTGTATGTTCAGTATCCAACCTATTTTTTCATTACAGCTTTGTAATGTATTTAGAGGTCAGACGGACTAAGTTGCCTTTGCTTGTTTTCCATTGTTTTATCAAAATACAGTACCACAAACTGAATAATATATAAAGAAAAGAAATTAATTTTTCACAGTTGTGGAAACTGGGAAGTCCAAGATTGAGGGACCTTATCAGGTGAGGGCCTTTTTGATGCACTGTAACAAGGCAGAAGGTATCCTTAGGAGCAAGCAAGCACCTGTGTGCAGGAACAAGAGAACA
>RJWT010021418.1:0-17600 GCA_004365215.1 Cuniculus paca | reverse complement strand
GAGCAGAAGTAGGACTGGAGAACACAAGGGTGTGAGCTAATGAAACCGACTAGAGGTCTTCAGCAAGGTCCACCTGTTTATGTTCTTCTTGGCCTCTCCATGTGACATGTCTCTCTTTGGGTATAGAGCAGGATACCTGTCACATGTCCCTATTCAGAGGAATAGGGAAGGAGAAGGACAGGGAGTGATCTCCTGCTTCTGCAGTTGTTTTAATTTTCTCCAGTGTAAAATGCTCTGGATACCACTGTACCATATTTTGGGTGTCATAGTTTGAGCTCCAACAGAGCTGACAAGCCTCCAGGGGCCATTTTGGACTTGAGATTTCTCAGCTGGGGGCACTTCCCTGGGGCTGCCGCCCAAGGGGTCAGTGCTATCCGTTTCCTGCCCCCACAGGTAACAGGTCAGGAAGGAGACCCTCGAGCAAGCGGGCTCCCAAAGCTGAAGGTCCAGCAGGCAGGCGTGGAGCCCAGCTTGGCCAGAAGGAGCGGGGCAGAGGCAGCCCAAGGCCCGGGTCCCCCCGGAGAAAGCAGACAGAATGCAGGAGTCGCCATGAGGAGCTGCGGAGACAGGAGCGGAGATCAGCCGTGAGGACTGGCGAGGCCAGGAGGGAGAGGGACAGGAGGGCTTCCCTCAAGAAGCAGAGAACACCCCCAAAGAAGGACAAAGAGGTTCTGGGGAAGGAGGAGGCGTGGAAGCAGCTGAAGAAACCCAGGTGTGGTGTGGCTTGGATTCTGGGGTGCTTTCCCCCTCTTCTGCCCCTCTTGCCTCCTCTGTGAGGGGCTGGGGTCCCTCCTCTGTGAGAGGTAGCACCTACTCTCCTCTTACTTCCATCTGCCCCTTCTTTGCTACTAACTACCTCTCAGGCAGAATCGGCTTAGGGGTCACAGGCATCATGAGTGGCGTGGCCACTGCCCACTCCCAACTCCAGCCACCCGTGTCACACAGGGGGCAAGGGAAGCTCTGAGTCAGGGGGAGGTTGGTGGTATGCGGGACAAGATCTCAAGTCCTGAGTTTCAGCTGGTGACTTTGCTCGTGCCCTTAGTTAGATGCTTCCCTGTTCCTCTCCACCTTCACAGAGAGGAAAAGGAGACCCTCTGGCAGGGCCACCCATGAGAACCATCTTCTCTCCCCCATGCCAGCTGTCCTTGGCCAGTTTAAGCTAAGGGGCTAAAGGATGTGTATGGCCTTAACAATTTAGAAGTTGAATGTGTTGTTAAGGGGCTCCAGGTGTCCTGCTCATCCTGAGTGGCACACAGACAGGATGCAGATGGCATTCATGTGCGCCACTTTGAGCTGAATGCCATGGCAGGGCGTAGAAGGATGAAAAAGACTCAGCCCTGGTTCCCCAGATGCCGACGGTCTAGCAGGGAAGATGAGACAGAGGCATCAATTAAGACAAGGCAGAAAGCAGTGTGTACACAAGACAGGATGCGCTGGAGTGCTGTACTGCAGAGTGCTGGGGCATCAGGTTTCCTCCCCAGAGAAGGTAAGCATTTCAATAAGTGCTGGAAGAACAGGTGGAATCTGGAAAGGCAGTGGGTGAATGCCCACCCCTCCCCCACAAGGGCCTCCTTTTGCTCCTTATGCAAACACCAAACTGCTCTCACAGGATGTGTGTGAGCTGTGTTCTAGGTTTTCTAGAACATGCTGAGTATGCTGAGACTTCTTGTGTGCTCCTCAGGAGATGATCACAAACTGAAACTCCCAGAGGCTGCTGCAAACTGGTCTTTAAAACTTGCCCTCAGCCACACTCACATCCTGATTCTTCCTTTTATGAAGCTCTCTAAGGCTGCCCTGGAATAGATTTCTCTGCCCTCTTCACCTGCCCCACAAGCTGCTGTCTGGCTCAGCTGAGAATCACAGTTTTTATCAGAAAGACTGTGCAGGACACACACAGTAACCTGGATCTTGTAGCATCTAAGCACATGGTGTCGGAGATGCGGAGGATCCTGCATGGGGATTTCTTGCTGGAAGCTGTCTATGGCTGTGCTGTCCAATAAGATGACCATAACTCACATGTGGCTGTTGAGTGCTTGAAACATGGCCAGTGTCACTGAGAAATTGAATTCCCAATTTAATTTAATATAATTTTAATTCGATGTTAATACCACTGAGTCGACAAAAGACATAGTAAGTTTAACAAAAAAATTTTTAACAGATGTATTTTGTTGCTGTTGTTGTTTGTTTTCTGACTTTTTGAGACAGGGTTTCATTATGCAGTTCAGACTGTCCTTGAAATCACTTTGTAGCTCAGACTGGCCTCAAACTCACAGTGATCCTCCTGCCTCAGCCTCCCAAGTGCTGGGATTACAGGTGTACACCACCATGCCTGGCGAACAGATGTAGTTGTGAAACTTACTTGATTTGGCTTTGAAGCCAAAGTATTTCTTCTACAAAAAGATGAATTAGCTTTGTCAGAGAGGATGCAAATATTTAAAAAATGACATTTTGCCACTTGTTTCAGTTATTGGAAAACTTTTAAATATGTCTAAAAAAACTTGAGTATGTGACTCCAGTGTCTCAGCTATAATTTTGTGAAATTCAAATACAGATCAAAAACATTCGATGGAAATTTGAATAGGCACACAACATGAGTACAAAGTGAATAACAGATTTTTAAATTAGTACAAAAAGACTCTAAAATAATAACTCAATAATTTTATACGAAGTACATGTTGAAATAGTTTTATACACTGGATTAAATGAAATGTATTAACATTCACTTTATCCATTTCTTTTACCATTTTAATGTGACTACTAGAAAATGTTAAATTACAACAAGTAGCTCACATTCTACTTCTACTGAGCAGCAAGCACTGTGCTAGACTGTGTATGCGGGAGAAGTTAAAGAGCTCAAATTTGGGAGACAGACCTGAGGTACACTGAACTACAGTAGAGGGTTGGTGGTCTCCTCTGACAAGCAGAGGCTGTTCCAGGGGCAGGCATAGTCATCTGCATGAGTGTCAGGATGTGTGCCTCGCCATGCTGTCCACCTCCTTTCCATCTCCCCTGTGACTCTGCACCAGGTCGTCATCATCCTTGGCCTCCACTACCTCTGGAGGGGAGTCCCTGTCTGAGGAGGAGCTGGCCCAGATCCTGGAGCAGGTGGAAGAAAAAAAGAAGCTCATTGCCACCATGCGGAACAAGCCCTGGCCCATGGCAAAGAAACTGACTGAGCTCAGGTGAGCTGGGTGTGGCCAATTAGGTTTCTTAACGCCCACAAGGCTCAGCTTCTTTTCTTGGGAATGGAAATCTCTCCTCCTCTTTGCCCCAAGGAGACTTGATAAGAAGAGGAATTCATCCTCTCATCCTCCCCAGTGGAACCACAGCAAGGGGAGGAGGTACATTTTGGGACCCAGGAGGCCTTGAGATTTGCCAGCCCCAAGCAGGGGAGAGAGAGATAGAAGACCTGCGTCCAGTCCTTCTGTAGCCTGACTGCCCTTCCATCCAGTGCCCTGCATCACTGGTGGTTCTGTGCCTCCCTCATGACACCAGCATAGACCTCCTCCTGGGAAACCACCTATGATGTCCCTTCTCAGCAGTATCGGCTCTCTCTCACCCAGAATCTCTGCATGTGTAGCTCACTCTTACTCTCAGTAGAAGAAGTGCAGTCTTCACTACTTGCTCATCCCTAATGCAAGTCCACTCCGGGGATGGTGCTCCATGAGTGCATCTCTAGTAAAGACAGTGGGCCTCCCACCCATGCCATTTGACTTATGTTTTCAATTCATCTGCTTCTCTGATTTCCATGTGAAAGGCTGGCACACCAAGCTTTTTATGACTCTTGAGTTGCTGCAGTTTTGAGAAAAGAGCAGAAGTCACACTGCATAACTTTTGGTTTTTCACTAGAAAATTCCCACCCAACATGACACTGCCCTTAATTCCTGTTCTGTTTTTCTGCCACAGACTTAGGGGTGACACTCACTTCCCCTGTTCCTCTATGTGAAACCTATTTTTCTTGGCTTCTCTTACACACAGCCCCCACTACCATGTTTATCCTTGGTCAGGTCAACGTCTCACCATTTTCTTTTTCTTTTTTTTTTTTTTGGTACCAGGGATTGAACTCATGACCTCACACTTGCCATGCAGGTGCTGTGCCGCTGAGCTATACCCTGTCGCCTCCTCATCCTTTCAAGGAGCATGATTTAGCAGTCATGTTTCAACTGTATGTACCCAAGAGACATAGCAAAGATTCTGACCAAGAGTCACAGAATCATCAAGTAGTTTGCAGCAAGTTAAGTGGGCCAGCCAGGGTTTGAACTCAGCAACACAGTACAGACCCTGCCAAGCGTTCTCACAAACACAGCTCCCTCTGGCTCTGGGATTGCTGCACGGACTCCTAAGCAGCTGCGAGAGGAAGCACACTTCCTCATAGTGTGACAAGGAAAATGAACTTTTAAAATTTAAATGTATTTGGATTAAGTACAATATGGTGACAATATTAATGTATTGATTGTGGACTTGAAAATCGCTCAAGTTGATATTAGGGGTTCTGGCTGCAAAAAAATGCTAAGTAATGAAATGCATTTATTAATCAGCTTGACTTAGCCATTCCACAATATATATAATTATCAAAACATCATGTGCATTTTAAGAACTGTATATACTTTTTATTTATCAAAGCAACAATTAAAAATAATTTAGAAATGAAAATAGACCAATGTGACTCATAGCTACAGTCTGGACTGTGGGTTCAACTTAGGCAGTAGGCGACCTCTTCCCAGGTGCCTTTCTCAGACTCCCTCTCCTCACTCCTTCCAGGCTGGCCTCTTCCTCCCATCAGGGACTGAACAGCCACCTGTCATACTCACAGAACCTCACCCTCACTCAGGTGTCACCTGATGCATCTTTTATTAACAGTGGAAAAACAGCAACCTGGATGCTTGTGGAAATGAGATCTCCAGCTGGCTGGAAGTCTCAGGGACCAGGAAAATCCTGCCCAGAGCAGAAACATCCATCTCCTCTGGGCCTCTCTGGGCCAGGGTGGGCAGTGACTGAGGCTGAGAAGCTGAGCACACTAGGTCTTTCCTGCTCAACGAGTCTCCTTGTCCAACAATGGTTCTTCTCCCTCCAGACCACTCTCCTCCCCTCCCCCAGGACGCCTATCCCAGGCCCAAGTCTAAGGTTCTCAGACTCTGAGACTCAACACCAGTGGGGCCTCTGCTAGAAAACCTCCACTTCCTGACTAATCCCTACACCCCCAGTAAGGCTCGGGCCAAGTGTTCCTTCTACAGAAGAGTCCCTGGTCCTTCTCCCCACATTCAGCCTGAGTTATTCATTGTCCTTCTGATCTCAAGGCACTGTCCCTTCACCTGACTGGATGTGCCTGTTTACAAAGCTGTGTCTTTTTCATCCTTTAATACTCTTCCTCTAATATCTAGCCAGCCTCTGCTGAGTGCTCCCTATTCTCAGCGGTTCTCACAACCACCTTATGATGTACATACTATTATTGTTGTATCCCCATTTTACTGACAGAGAAATTGAGTCACAGAACCTTCAAGTAATTTTCCCAAGGTCATGCAGCAAATTAAGTGGCCCAGCCAAGATCTGAACTCAGGAATTCTTAGTTCCAGAGCCTGTTAATTTGTAATCACCTCGCCAGAATTACCAGACATTCTAGAGCACTTTTGCCTGCTGTATGATTTCTTTTGCTGGCACAAAGTCTCCAAGTGCAAGTGCCTCTCCCAGACTCCATTTTCCTTCTATGAAGCAAGGACATGGGCCTCAGTCTCTGTCCTCACTGTGCAGCTCGCTGGCATGAGCATCAGTTGTCTAAGAACAGCAAGATACCAAGAGCAGCAGCAGGGAACCGGGCCAATCTGGGTTCAGGCCTCTGTCCCCTCCATGGGGCTCTGGCTGCCCCCTTAATCCCTCTCAGCCTGGTTTCCTTCCCTTAACCTCTCCGAACTTCACGCCCTCATTTGTTAAAGTGAGGATAATAATTATCTAAACTGTTTACACTAATTTGTAATTATTAATTATTAACTTATAATATTATAATTAAAGTTTGATGTATTTTGTTCCATTGCACTATGTTGAGTCCTGAGAGATGAAGTCAAGGAATAAAGATGAACTGGAGAAGCACATGGCTATCATTAATAACAAGACAAGGCAAGAGGTGATGCTGGCATTAGGGGTTCAGGGTGTTGCTTTAATTATGGAATTAGTCAGATGGAGTCCTTCAGTGTGGCAAGAAGCTTGATGTCATAGAAAATTACCCAAACTGCCTGCTTTCTTTAGAGAGATCAGAAAGCTGCTTCTAAGAAGATGAAGTAGATGTGCTTTCCCCTATTCTTCCCCCGACAACTAAATCCCTGGAATTATATAAAGCAAACAAAAGAAGATTTAGAAAGGTGAAGAGAAGATGAATTGGCAAAGGACCTCTGGACCAAGGATGACAGAACACTGGGTTCCCTAGCTTTTCTTTTTGTCTTGTGTATCCCAGACTGGGTGTTGGAGAAGCCAACAACCCAGAAACTCCAACATCCTAGCAGGTCGCCGATCTTACCTGGGGCTTGAGGTCCTCTTCCAAGCTCCCTGATCATTGAGAGAGCACATTTCCTTCTCACACTTTCCGTGTGGGTCCTCCAGAGGGACCCAGCAACAGAAGTCAAGAATTTCTCTGACTTTCCCTTCTGTCAGACGTCGCTCACTGTTCTGCCTTCCTTCCACATCTGTTTTAATAGCTCAGGTGATGACATTGGGCTCATCCAGATAATCAAAATAATCTCCGTTTTAAAGTTAGCAATCTTAATTACATCCACAGAGTCCCTTTCACCACATTACAGCTCATCCACAGGTGTAACACCCAAGGGGAAAAAACTTTCTGGGAGCAATGACAAAATTCTGCCTCCCACAAGGGTCTACCACATGCCAACCATTACTCTTAGCATTTGGAGAAGTTCACAGACAAAACAAACATGCTTTGCTTTCATGAAATGTGTATTTTAATTGAGACTATAAAATGACCAAAAACTTTCAGCCTTGTATACCCCTTCCTAGTTTAGATTTCCATCGGTTAGTCGGTAATTATGTATTTTTCCTGACCAGGGAGGCCCAGGCGTTTGTGGAGAAGTACGAAGGAGCCCTAGGGAAGGGGAAAGGCAAGCGACTCTATGCCTACAGGATGCTGATGGCTAAGGTGCGTGATGTGGAGACAACACATCTGCTGAGAGGGCCCTGCTCAGCCTGAGAATGCGGGGGACCCCCACAGGTACCTGCCCTTGCCTCACCACTTGTATCAGCTTCCCCCAGAATGCTGAAGGTGCGATCCAATACACTATTCCACATCTTCCAGGAAAATCAATGGTATCCTGCCAATTATTCTCTACTTATCTGTGGGGGCTTCAATATCCGTGAGATTTGTTTCACCTTCAGAAAATAAACTCACAGAATTAATGATGCTAAATCCACTGGGGTTTTATTTTCCAAACCCCAAATCAGGACACATTGATTTGGTGAGACCCAAAAGGGATAAAACATAATTGTTGTCACATGGACGATAAACAGTGATGTCCCCAGAGGGGTGGACACTTCTGCTTTGTTATGTCATGACCTGGCTTCTGATTCAGCCAAGGATAATTTTCTAGGATTGGACATTTACGAAAATAGCCTTCCTTTGGGATACTGAAGTGATATTAAAGTACCCATTGATTTGAAAAACTAACATTACCATTCACTTAATTCTTGCATAGTCTGCCTCAGGGCTTTTATCCTGAACCTTGATTTGATGATTAGTGTAGCTTGCTTGCTTGCTTGCTTGCTTCCTTCCTTCCTTCCTTTCTTCCTTCCTTCCTTCCTTCCTTCCTTCATTTATTTATTCATATCCTCTGGTAGCCACATTCTACTATCGAGTTCTATGAAATCAACTTTTAAATTTTTATTTTTTGCAGTGCTAGTGATTTAATATCAGGACCTCATGAATACTAAGCAATACTATACCCCCAGTTCTGAGATAAACTTTTCTGTATTCTTCGTATTAGTGTAGAATTTTGTTAACCTTTGATTTCATTTGGTCAAACTACTTATTTATATAACATTTAGTTTTACATCTAAAAATATCATGTTTCTTATTTTACATCTTTCCATAAAGTTTGTCATTTTATTTATGTAGAACTTTATTTTATTTTTAGTATTTAGAACTTTCATTGCAAGTTCAAGACCAGCCTGGGCTACAAAGTGAGCTTAAGGCCAGCCTAAAATGCTTAGCGAGACCCTGTCTCAAAAAACCACACACATACATACAAAAATATTAAGGTATTCTCTAAAGATGGAACTTGCAGGAGGATTGCTGTGACCTTGTCTAAATAAACAAACAAATAAATAAATAAATAGATTGCATTCACTTTTATTTTCATTGTGGTAAGAACATCCAACTTGAGATCTTCCATCTTCATAAATTTTTGAGTGCACAATACAGTATTGTTAAATATAGGCACAATGTTCAGATCTCTGCATATATCTTTGACCAATAAAGTTGTTTAGGAAAAGGATAGCCACCCATTGTCTATCTCCATACTTACCTTCTCCCACTGTTTTAACTCTGCTTTCTAAATCTCTACAATTTCAGAAATTCCCAGTACCATTGAATCCATTTTCCTGTGTCAATTATTGTCTTTGTTGTGTCAAATGTTTCTTTTTCATTCCATTCCTGAATTCTTTCCTTCCACACCTCACCTGTATTATCTTTACAATTGCAAATGGTCATCCTGTACCTCAGAAGGCAGGTTTCTCACATCCTACTGAGAATGCTCAACTGCCTCCTAGATTTTATGTATCCTGCATCAGGAGGAACATTTTCCAGAAATTTCATTGTTTTACAGTACTGTTTCCCAGGTCTCCCTGATTGTTTTCATTTTAGCCACTCAGATTGAGATTTCTGCACAGACAGGACATGTATCCTGCAAGGGGGTCCTTGACCACTACTGGAAACCTTTTTCTTATGTCTACCTGCAGAGCAAGAGAACCTGACCTAGCCCCAGGCCCGTAGCTCCCATCTCATGTAGCCCAGACAAAGGAACTCTGGGACTTTGGCCCTTACCCAGCCCAAGTCTTTGGCTCTCTAAACCAGTGAAGGATAAAAGCTTCACATGCAGCTTCTCCCAGGCCTCTCTACACCCCTGCTCCAGATCCTCATTTTCAGTCCAGGATGCCTGCAGCCTTGAGGGACTGTCAGGTGGTTTCCAAGGCTTTGCCCCCAGAGACTTCACTTGGCCATGTTCATTACTCCTGCTGGTCCTCAGTTTTGCAAGCCTACATTTTATACTGATTTTATCAGCAACCCAACAAGAGATCCATCTCTCTGGGGAGGACTCACATTAATAAAACTTGTGAGACAGATATATAAAACCAGATGCTAGATCACTAATTTACAAGGAGAAGTTACTGATGAAAGAGCTGGAAAATACAAAATCCACATCAGCAGTGCCTTTTGTTTTTCAGAGTCTAGTTAGTCACATGGGCAGCTATACCTTCATCCAAATTCCAGGCTATTAATTTACAATGAAAGGCACTACCATAGAACCAAGATACACATAGCCTAGGTGATCAGCAAGTGCTCTCTTTATAGGCAGACCTATGTAGCAAGCCAAATACACCAAAGATTATTTTTGAGCACAAAATCAGAATTAGATAAAGGGGATGAAGTCATGGAGCTGGAACAGCTGGAGTCTGTCATTTGCCTTTCTGTACATCCTTTCAGATCTTTGCCATTGTTATCATCCAGACTTCTGGTCATGGACCCCTCTTTTCTTTTACATCTGTGACCATCCACATCTTCTGACAAATGGTTTTCTTCTTTCTTCTTCCTGTATCTAGAAAATCATATTTGGAAACCCGTCTCATTCCTTCACACAAACCTTTCATCCTTTAGTGACTTTACAAGGGAAAATCTCATTTCCTTTAAGAATAATTTTTAGTAGACCTTTTAAAAATAGAAACTGATCTTAGAATGTACTGTCTACCGCCTCTTTGCCTGCTATTTTCCATGAGTCTCTTTTAAAATTTCAAATGGAGTTATTTCCAGGAGGTAGGATCAGTGCAGAGCATACCTTGGGAGAATTGACAAAACAGCACTTAGCCATCAGACAAACAGCTACTCTGGTTCCTGGTTGTTACAAACTCCAGACATTAAATTGGAGACAAACCAATGTGTGTTAGCCATCTTTGTTTTTCGGTTTGGTTTTTTTTGGGGGGGGGGGGCGATGGTGGCACTGGGGTTTGAACTCATGATCTCATGCTTGCCAGGCAGACCCTTAGGCCACTGAGCTAGATCCCTGGCCCTTGTCTTTTTGAGACAGGGTCTCACTATGCCATTCAGGCTCGCCTTGAGCTCACTTTGTAGCCCAGGCTGGTCTCGAACTCATAACGATCCTCCTGTCTCAGCCTCCCGAGTGCTGGGATTACAGGTGTGAGCCACCACGCCTGGCTGTTAACCATCTTTGTATCACTATAACAAATACTTGAACTAATCAACTTTTTAAGCAAAAAATTATTTTAGCTTATAGTTTTGGAGGTTCCAGTCCATGAGTGGTTAGCCTCATTGCTTTGGACCTGTGGAGAGGCAGCACATCATGGTGAGATCACATAGTAGAAAAGAAAACATTCACCTCATGGCTGAGGCTCAAAAAGAGAGGTGAAGTGGGAGGGGCTGGTCACATTATCTCCGTTGAGGGCACACCTCAATCACTGGAAACCCTCCTACTGGGCTCTACCACTGAAAGGTTCTGCTACCTCCCAAAAGTGGCACTGTAGAAAACAAGCCTTTAGTATGTGGGTCTGTGGGGGACAGTTTAGATCCAAACCATAGCACCATTAGTGGGGAAACAATGCCCTCCTGACTCCTTCCAGAAAAGCAAGGCTATTGTTGCCCCAGGAGAATGGGTAGTCAGGAGTCGAGAACCTTGTACCAGTTCCACCAGCCTCACAGTTTAGTATCAATTCCTATTAGGGATAGATACTTGGCCATCTGTCAGATGTGAATATGACAATTGTGAGATATCTTTCTCCCTTGAACTCTTGTGTTAAGAGGGAAAAAAAAGTTGTATCAGAGGTTGCTAGCCCAATTAAATCTCCCAAACCAGAAATCCTACACAGAATTTCTAAATTCATGCATAAACTTTCCAAATCTGAGACTTTATCAGCATGATAAAGAAATACAAATTGTTGCTGTTGTCCCGGCTTCTCTCTCACTCCACAAGTAACTTTGGGAAAGCAAAGCATCTGCCTCTGGCAGGCCAGGCTCAGGCTCTCCTGAGGCAGGGACTCCCAGACAGCAGCCTCACCCACCTGTCAACCTCATGCTGACATGGCAACAGCAACATGCCTACCACACGCCACTTTATGCTCCAGGTGACGTGTTAGTAACTGAGGGTTTGTGTGTTTCATTTCAGAAATGGACCAAGTTTAAGAGAGATTTCCATAATTTTAAGACTCAGTGTATTCCCTGGGAAATGAAGATCAAGGACATTGAAAGTAAGTATTTTAGCATTACAGTTTTTCAGTTGGTTTCCTGAAGTCTTCCAAGGGCTTGGATTGTGTTCTTGACCTTATGATTAGATTATCTCATAGATTCTGTTATATTAGGAAGAGGAAGAAGAATGAGAAGAAGAAGGAGGAGGAGGAGGGCAATGAGAAGGAGGAAAAGAGGAAAGGGGAAAGAGGGAGAGGGGTTTGGGGTTAGTAGAATCAAGACTTAAATTTGGCTTCTTCATTTTCTGGTTGTGGCGACTTAGGCAGGCTGGTTAACCCCACGAACACTAGGGTTATTTATCAGGAAAAAGAAAATGGAGCTCAGGATGTCGGTTCCTCAGCCTAATGTGGAAATAGAGTCTCTCATAAACACAGTTCTCAAGTGTCAATTTCCTCCATCCGCACAAGTAAATCCACTCTTTCTTCTCTCTCCAGGTCACTTTGGTTCTTCGGTAGCATCATACTTCATCTTTCT
This sequence comes from Cuniculus paca, assembly GCA_004365215.1. Classification (NCBI taxonomy): domain Eukaryota; kingdom Metazoa; phylum Chordata; class Mammalia; order Rodentia; family Cuniculidae; genus Cuniculus; species Cuniculus paca. Next base: position 5,656 of record RJWT010021418.1, on the reverse strand, counting down.
CCGATGGATGTATGGAGTTAACCTCGTTCTTTTTGGCTTAATATTTGGTCTGGTCATAATTCCAGAGGTAAAAATTTTTTTTCAAAAACACCTTCCTCTCCGGGTGAATGATTTGGGGATGACAATGTGCGATGTATGTACGATCAGTGCCCCATGGGGGGAAAAAAAACCACCTTGTATCTTTGGGTAGTGCTGACGTTTATCAAGGCTACCATCTTCATTTGTATTATCCAAATACTCCCTGTTTTCCAAAAACACTAATCATTCATTTTAAATTTTTTATACTCATATCAACCACCCAGAAGATTCAGTACAAAGAATGGAACTAAAATACTTATGTTTCTATTTTTTAAAAAATGGCCACTATATTTTCCAACCTTTCATTTTACATTAAGATCCCTGGAGAATTAATAGTATCACAGTGGGGTTTTCCTTTCATATACCCCCAAAGAGAAACAGACAAAACTAAACAATAAATGAGTAAAATATAAGGAAAAATAAAGGAATGATTATCATAAAATAAACTACACCACGGTTGCATCTCAGGTGGAAGAGGAATATGAGCCTGGCAGGGCTTACCCAGGGTGTCCTACAGTCCTATTGACTTTCTGTCTCTAAAACTAGCCTGTGGATACATACTAGTTAATTTTCTTTTCATTATGATCAACTGTACCAAGGTTATATATGCTACTTCATATGCAACATATTTTCCAATAAGAATTTAAATTAAAAACAAAAGAAACAGGGAAATTACATAAAATAATAAACCAACAAATTAAAAAACAAAAAATAATAATATATTAAATGGCGAAATACTAACGCCTGTGCTACAAAATTTATGAGCAGAAGGGCAGGGCGAAGGAGGAAAAAGGGGAAGTAAAAGTGATCAAAATGTAATATATATATATATATGTATCAATTCCCCAGGATGAATGTAATTATTATGCATTATAAACATACTAATAAAAATTTTTAAATGTCATTAACTGAAAAAAATCACAAGCAATATGTACTTAACCATGACTACTTTTCAATATCATTTTGAAATTTTTATTTTATGCAGTAAGTCAGGGAAACTAACTATTTTATACATTATACATTTTATACAAAAAATATTATTTCAGTTTCCAGTTGATATGAATGAAACCCCTCCCCCCCAAAAAAAACAAATCCAATTACTCTACCAAAAATTAGTTGGTTGTTTAGTTTGTGATGCTGGGGATTAAACACAGAGTTTTGGGCATGATATACAAGCACTTGACCACTGAGGTACATTTCCAGCCTGCAAGCTACTAGAATTTAATGAAAGAGTACATTCAATTGCTATACGACTCACTTAAGCAGATGAACAGCAGCAATTCTTTTTTTTTTTTTCTTTTTGGTATTAGGAATCAAACTCAGGACCTCACACTCGCCAGGCAGAGCAAGATATACTCCTTGCCCAACTCTATATTCTTAATATTTAGTTTAAAATGGAATTTAAATTTTTTATGTTCCAGAGCCGGGAGTGGTGGCACACTCCTGTAATCCCAGTACTCGGGAGACTGAGGGAAGAGGATCATTGCGAGTTCGAGATCAGCCTGGGCTACAAAGTGAGCCCAAGGTCAGCCTGAACTGCATAGCGAGACCCTGTCTCAAAAAGACAAAAAATAATAATAATTTTATGTTCCTAATGGCAATAAATGTATAAAATAACTAGCAAAAATTTAACAAGCCAGAAGATTTCTGTGAGGAACACTATGTACCCATTACTGAACAAAAATAAGACAATAAATGGGATGATATATCCTTGGAAGAAGAAGCAGTGTCACAGAAAAGTCAGTCGATATGTAAAATCAATCACATTCTGACTTTTGGCATAATTAAGGATGTGAATAAGAGCCTACATATAAGGGTATTAACTACTTTACACATGCATGCAGAACTAGAAATACTCTAAAATCCAACAATAAAGAGTTGTTAAGTATGTTTATGGTACACACATGTGATGAGATATTTTGAAGTCATTTTATTTTTGGAAATACCTTAGGACACAAGGAATTAGTTGTAACATAATATATTAAGGTAAATAACTGGACCAAAATGTGTGCAGAAGTCAGAAGTAACTGAAACAAAATCTGTATCTGTCTAGCAGGGTTTTTTGTTGTTGTTGTTTTGTTGTTTGTTTGTTTTTGTCTTTTTGAGACAGGGTCTCACTATGCACTTCAGGCTGGCCTTGAACTTACTTTGCAGTCCAGGCTGGTCTGGAACTGGCAAAGATCCTCCTGCCTCAACCTCCCGAGTGCTGGGATTACAGGCGTGCGCCACCACGCCCGCCTAGCTATCTAGCAGTTATTATCTTAGGGTTGTAGAAGTGATACATATTTAAAATGATCTTCTATACTTTTTCACATTTTCCACAAATAAGTGTGTGTCACTTTTGTTTAAAGTTCTTTGTTTGTTTTTGGTACTGGGAATCAACTCACAACCTCACACTTGCCAGGCAGGCACTGCACCGCTAAGCTATATCCCTGGCCCAGTGTGTTACTTTTATTTATTTATTTATTTATTTATTTAGTCTGGCACTGGGGATCAAACTCACAACCTCGCACTTGCCAGGCAGGCGCTTATGACACTGAGCTAAATCCCTGCCCGTGTGTTACTTTTAAAATCAGGAAAAAGATTAATATTATTTAAAGAACACAGAATGTCCTGTTCTGAGAGGGAGAGTGTTTAACCAATTACCTGCTTGTCTGTATGTGTCCATAATTCCTCCATTTATACCTGTGTTGTTCTGTCCCCGCTGCAGGTGCTGATGGGTGCGCCCTATGGAAGCATTCCCAGAAAGACCGTGCCTCGAGCTGAGGAAGAAAAAGCCATGGACTTTTCTGTCCTTTGGGATTTTGAGGTACTATTGCCAACAGGCCAGTGCTCTTCCACCTTGTGATTCTTGGGCCTAAAGATGGAATGGATAGGTGTGAAATGCTGCATTTAATTATTGAAAACCAGTGCTTTAGTCAGGTAGAATCTCACCATTAGGCAAAGTGCTTCGCCCACCCCTCTTACTTCTGCTTAGACTAATGCCCTCATTTTCCAGGACTACTCTCTGAATCCTCTGCCTCTCTCACTTGCCCAGGCATGGTTCCTGATATCTTTGTTGCCAAAGTGAATTTTCCAAAATGCAAATCTGACCCTGCCCTCTCCTATGTCAGATATCCATTGCTTCTCATTCCCAAGTGGAGTTAAAGTCAGTGTTCGCCTTTGGGTTTACAAAAAAATGGCTCACGCGACTTGGCTGCTCCCTACTTCTCCAATCTTGTGTTTATCTAGTATCTTACACTTCAGTGCCCACATATTATCAATTTTGAGGGAAGTCCTAGGATGCATGTCACACCCTAAGCGCCTCCCTGCCCCTGCTCATGGCCCTCTAACTGATCACTCCTCCTCCCTTTTCAAGTCCCTGTCCTCCATGCCTCTGGTCTGCAGCTCCACAAGGTTCCTGAAGCAAGGTGACAGGCCACGGTACCACTTGCAGCAGGTCACTGATCTCTCTCTGTTTTGTTTTGTTTTGTTTTGTTTTGTTCTGTTCTGTTCTGTTCTGTTCTGTTTTCTTTTGTTTTAAGGCAGGGTCTCATTATCTAGTCTGGGCTGGCCTTGAACTCACTGTGTAGTCAAGACTCACCTCAAACTCACAGCCTTCCTCCTGCCTCAGTCTCCCAAATGCTGATAGTACAGGCATGCTCCACTATGCCTGGTGTCCTTCACTTTTAGAGTCAAGTTTGAGTTCCCCCAAAAATGTGTGACAGGGAGTTGAAATGTCCTGTGAATTTCCAAGGGAGACATAAAAGAATCATCTGCCTCTGAATGGGGAAGGCACCAACAACCAAAGAATGACTCAGACAGGTCCAGCTTGGCAAGCAAATGAGTTTCTGAGGGGTTGCTGATTACTCGTAGATCAATGGACGGCTTATGGGCCACTGCACTACCAAAGCTACTGTCTTCCGCTTACCCATTTACATACAGATCTAAGTTACACAGCAAAAAGAAAAGGCAAGAACAAGAATCCAGGGGAAAAATTAAGTGTTCATGTACACCCTGTTGCCTTGTTATTGGAAATTCTCCCACTGTCGGCACACACAGTGATGTATAGCTCTTTGGCTGCCTCCTGGCTCACAACTCAGCACCTGGCAAGAACCCACAGGGCAGTTAATGGTGGCCTGCCATAAAAGATGCTACTTGGCTAGGGATCAGAGGACTAGTCCCCCTACATGGAGTAATTTTCCAAGTTATTTGGAACAAGAGAACCCAAGCATACTACTAGTAGGGATTTCCCTTTTTCCTTAGTTCACCTAAGAATCTCGGTTGAAATATCCTGTCTACCAAAATGAACTGAACTTATTCAACAATGATACCTTCCTTTGTATTTAGTAAAGACATGTGAAAAGGGCTGAAAAGTCAAGATAATATTCCAGCTAAATATTTAAATGCAAAAAGAGTGTGCTCATTATACCCAAAGCCAGTTACACCTAAAAGCCAAAGATAAAACAAGACAAAATTTGAACTTCAGGTTAGACTGTAAACCTTATCATGTACAGTTTTATTTAGAAGTGTGGAAATATCAAGTAAGTTCACAAGCTCCCATATACTTCTAGGATGTGAAGACCCATAGGATAGGGATTAATACTGTATTGGTTACTTTTCTTCGTTGCTGAGACAAACACCTGACACCCAAAATTAGGGAAGGAAAAGGTTTATTTAGCTTACAGTTCTGGAGATTTCAGTCCATAATCAGCTGACTCCAAGGCAAGGTGGCATGGCACTGGGGCAACACTTCAAGGCAGCAACCAGAGCAAAAGGGGGCAGCCGTTCATGGTGACTGCAAGCGGCAAGAGCAAAACCACACCAAAGAGCAAAACACACCCCCATTCCAACCTTGCATTGTATGTCAGCTCCACCCCTGGGCGGGTGCAGAACTCACACCGCCAATCCCAGCGCTAGACAACAAGTCAATCACAAATGCTAGACTCAGCCACTTCCATGACTACATGAGGCTTGGGGGGGCCATCTATATACAAACTGTAACAAATACTATGGAGCACATATGGGCACACACATACACACATCCCTTACCCCTAATTTTATCCGTGGTTAACAACTTTCCTCTCTCTCTCCTGTATCTCCACCCATTCGATGTATGGGGAAATACAGGGAATGAAGAAGGGAAAGAGGAAGAGAACTGGATGGACCCTGAGGTCCCTGGGGAGGTACAGGAGGAACAAGAGCATCCAGAACTCTTCCTTCTTCCCCTTAGACTCTGGTGAAAACACCGAGACAGAAACCCCAGGTAGAATGCAAGTGTCTGATGCCCGTCTGTTCTGAGCTCATAAACCCAGAGCATTTGGATCTGCTATCCCACAGGGCTACATCAAATATTCCGCTCTCTTCTATGGCTACTACAACAACCAGAGGACCATTGGGTGGCTGAGGTACAGGCTGCCCATGGCTTACTTTATGGTGGGGGTCAGCGTGTTTGGCTACAGCCTGATGATTGTCATTAGATCGTAAGTATGACATCTTGTTTACAGGTTTTTACTTTTCTTCACACAAGCAACTCACTTCCCTAGCTCCTCTATGCCTAGTTACTTTCTTGTGGAGCAGTTAGAGAGAAAATAAGAAA
>RJWT010021417.1:0-17579 GCA_004365215.1 Cuniculus paca | reverse complement strand
AATGGTTACCCTAGTGTCTCTTGCTTTCTTCAAAATAGTTATTCATACATTTACAGACAGTAAACTCAAACAAAACAAAGTAGTATAAAACCAGATAAAAGAGAATATCATTACAGGTCTTCAAGTCGGATAACAAGAAATGAGCTATGGCCACTGTAGTATCTCATTTTTCAAAAGAGCCACTCCCATCCTCTCGCTTATTGCTCTCAAATAGCAGGAAAGGGAAGAAATGTATTTTCTTTATAAGCTATGTAATTTGGAGTATTTCGTTATAGCAATGGAAAATGAATTAATACAAAGAATGAGTCTCAAAGTCTGTAGCAACTCCTAGGTTTGTAGGAGTGAATCTGATAGGGTGAATTTGATAAGAGCACACTGTATACATGTGTGTAAATATCACAGTGAACCCTATTAATATTTGTAATTAATACATATTAATCAAAATAAAATACAATCAGAAAAGATAAACCCCAGGGAGTCTCTCTTATTCTTCTGATTGTGTTCTAAAGATAAGCAATGCAAAGCTAAAAGACAGTTTATCGTATCTCTTATGAACTCTTAAGCAGTCTGATTACTGATTAAAATCATATCTTCATGGAAAGAGGGTAACCTTAAAGGAAGGCACTAGAGGATGAATTTAGGTACTTTCTTAGTTGATCTCAAATAGTTCAGTCTTGGTAATTTATTGTAGAAGATTGTAACCTCAGAATTGCCCTGTGATACCAGCTAAGAAAAGGTGTACATTTTCTCATTTCTGTATTTTTCTCTAACTCTCCAGATTAAATTCAGTACTTTTTTTTCCCCTTGTTGCCAGTTTTCTATCACCTTTTCATCTAAAAGGTCAAACAAAAAAAGGTACTTCCAAGTTGAGTAGGCTTATTGCTTAGAATTGATGAGGACAAAAACATAAGCCAGGGTTAAAAGCCAAGTGTATCCACTCTGCCAACAGTCATTTGTGATTTAAAAAGCATACTTTATTGAATAATTTAGAATATGCTTGCACCATCTGTCCTCCTGTGGATTAATGTTGTCCATGATAGCAAAATAATTACATGTTAACTAAATTCTAGATATTACACTCTATTATTTATAATAGCAATATAATAGCAATGACATTGGTGATTCAGATGACCTAGACTTTTTTCATTCTCCATGTTTGGAGGAGAACAACTGAGTAAATGCTTTTTCCTAAATGAAATATGCAGCTCAGGAGTTTTTCCATGTTTTAAAGGAAATAAAAAATAAATCACCAATGTATGCCATCTCTGAAAGTAACATGAAAAGCTTTAGGTACAATATTTTCCATCTTTGCTTATTCTTTTTGTCGGTCTGTAAGAGAAATGATGAGATTTTCATTTCATAGTGCAGAAACTATGCAATTGATTTTATTTTAGAAATTTTTCGTTTGCCTTGAATGATATAATGCAAAAGTCTGTACCAGTTTCCTTTACAGTGGATTTTGATTTTGCTTTCCCTGAGCTTCTATAACATTTGTATTTGAGCTGGGTACTATGCACTGTTTCACATTCACCGCAAATTTATGCATGTATTGTAGGCTTTTTTTCTCAAAAGTATAAATTTTGAGGGCAAGTCCATTTCATTCTCCTTTTGTCTCTCTGCTGGGTTTTTATATGGGCAAAATCATGATTAATGATTGATTTTTAATGATGTAAAACAGCAGGAAAAATAAATGCTTCTGATAGCACATATTGAAATTCATAATGGTCAATGACTCCTTCACCTCACAACTAGGTCAGGTGTGTTACTCGTCTGCCCTAACCTTGCGCTGTCCAGGTGTGAACTTCTGTGGCAAGAGGGCATGCACAAAAGGCCCCCTGAGGACGTATTTAAAGTTCTTCAAATAAGCACCCAGTGCTTAATGACCTTCTCCTGTCAGGTTGCCTTTCGATGTCACTGTATGTACTGTATTTTCTCATTAACATCACATCCTTATGTCCTAAAAATGGATGAACTACAGTAGGCATCATTATTTGTTAAACTTCTCCATTAAATCACTCTTGTCCTCTCATCCCCAGGTAAAATGGTACCACCTGTTTTAAACATTTATACTCTGTCACATATTATTCTTCTCTGAATTTTCTCTGAGTGTCACTCTTCCCTGAGAGTGGGCTTGGTAGAACCAAGGTGTATGTAACAGGAGAGTGAGCTCAAAGAGCCTGATGTTACAATTTGATCTTCTTGCTTTTCTATTAAGCCATAAACTTGGTGATTTGCCACTAAACTTGTCCGTGACGTACATTTGAGGTTGGCAAACCACATTTTTGTTCCTCAATATGTATCTGTTTTTTATGTTCCCCACAAGTTACGTTGCTTTGGTTCCAGCTAAATTGGTTTTCTGGATTATCAAGTCAATTTGATATCTGCCTTCAAAGATACTGCCTTTCATTTGTTTTATTTGTTTCATACTGAGCTTTGAGTCTCATTAACAAAATTTCTGGTCTCACAGTCCATTGTTATTATTTGTATTTCCTAATTTCCACAAAATTAATCATAATCTTACTGTCAGTTCTCTGACAAACAAGGAAAACACTGTAGCAATTGTTTATTTTATTTTATTTTATTTTGTTTATTTTTTTGGTACGAGGGATTGAACTCACCACCTTGTGCCAGACAGACGCTTAGGCCACTGAGCTATATCCCCAGCCCCCTGTATATTTTATTTTGAGAGGTATTTTTTTAATCTCTTTTGTTACTATAGACGTAGTAAATATTTAGGTGGGTAAAAGTACAGTCAGTATTGTTACCAGGTGAGCAATAAGATGAAGAATACCAAATAAAGATTAAATATGTGCCTGGATGTCGATTATTCATCTAGTCAATCAAATGTACAAGAACTTGGATTTGAATGAGACAATGAACATAATAAAATACAAAGTCGAGATCCACAATTATTTATGTTTAACAATAAAATTAACTGTGCTTTTGAGTTCATAATTCATCTAAATTGAATGATGGAGGCCTAAGGCCAATGGTGTATGAATTAAGAATATGTGGAGGACTCGGCCGTAAGGCCCATTCATAGGAGTATGGTGAACAGAAAAATGAAGCTCACTGTCTCTCTCTGCTCATATTGTACCTGGATGTGGGATTCATTTCAGGTACCTCACTTTAAGAGAAACCAACAAGTAGGAGTCTTTCCAGCACCATGTTGCCTGGATGGTGAGGCATCTGTAAATGATACATTACTAACGATCAAGAGAACAGAGGCTACGTAATCCAGGAAAGAAGGAGGACAAAAGGCTCCAGTTAGACAATCAGGGAACTTTCATATTCCAAACTATTTAAGCTTGCTTTCAGTTACTTCAGGACTCAGATCAAGGAGTGGCACTTTTAGGGAGGTGAAATTTAGTTTGATATAAAGAACCTTTTAAAAACAAGCATGGTGGCACACAACTGTAATTCCAATTCTCAGGAGACTGAAGCAGGAGGATCACTGTGAGTTCAAGGCCAGCTTGGGCTACACAGTGAGTTCAAGGCCAGTCTGAACTGCATAGCAAGGCCCTGCCTCCAAAAAAAAAAAAAGAAAAAAAGAGAGAGAGGGAAAGAACTTTTTAAAATATTTATTTTTGGATTTCTAAAAGATCTTCTTGCTATCCTGTGAAGTAGATTGTTCCTGGTACCAGGACAGATTTATTTCTTCTCAGGGAGTCTTTACACAGTAGGGGAGGGCTATCTTTCCAATCACTTCCAATAGACCTTTCAACTAGGAGAGTCTCTGACATGCAAAGTTCTTAGCATAGTGTGTGATGGCACCAAGTTAGTGCTCAATAGACATTTTATCTGTACTTGTTACCATAGGGACTAGTCCATGAAATTATAACCGATTGTTTTTCTGAGGAGAATAAGAAAAGATATTTAGAAATCTTTAAAGCTGTTTAAAATTTTAGCACTAACTTCTGCTGCTAAATAATGAAGGTAGCTAATAAGGTCTTTATGTTAATTACCACTAATTTAATTTATGTTTTTTATGATTGCCTTTACATTCTATTACCTAGATTTGGGATTCAACCATCAAATTTAACCAGAAAATTCTGTCTATTGGATGCTAGATCATAGTTGTTTATATTAAATTATCTAATGACTAACAGAAACAGTCCATCAACAAAGGAGTGAATCATAGCAGAAAACAAGTGGCTCTCTTGCATTAATTAATAGGGATGTTTCAATTTAGGACTTATAAAACATTACTCATGGTTAAGTTCTAAGTCATGTTAACTAGATGGGGTTATTTTTTCCTTAGGTGACAGATTTTCTCTCTTAGCATTGCAACTAATATCTGATCATTCACTTTCTGATTTGCTCAACAAATGTTATACCAACCACTTCTGATGCCTGCACCTGCTTCCTTACCTCTAGTCTCTTGTCCCTGTGTCCCTTTCTGAGTCATTCATCACAAGAAGCCCAGCCTTTTAGGTCATCCATTCCTGAGATACAAATCCCTTCTTACCTCTATGATACTAATCTCTTCTTACCTAAATTTAACTTTGCTCCCATTCCCATTTTTCTCCATATCAACTTTCATCTGTTTTAAATACTTTACTTACTGATATGCCCATCTGCCTATCTCTACTGAAATGTCAGTTCCATGAAGGCAAGAATATGTTTTGTTTGCTACTGGTTCAGTTCCCACCTCGGAAAATAGTAACTTGATAAATATTTGTTGAATGAGTGAATAAACCTTAAGTATCATGGAAACCAATGGTGGAAAAATGCAATTTCTCTCCCCTGGTTGAGTAAGCCTTTTAGGGCAGTACAGGGTCATCAAAGTTACTGGCTCTGAAAACAGCATGCTCATTTATGGCCTCTCCTTCTATGATAAATAACTCAGAAACTGTGTTGAATTAACTTAGCAATGCACAAGTATTTTACACAGCTGTAAGGATTTGAATGCAAGAAGATAATTTTTGTAGTGACTAAATTAAAAAAAAATCTTAAGTTGATATTTACCCATCTAATATCTACGAATCATTCCCCTACCTTTTGTCTCTTATTTAGATGTACTCAGTCAGATTTAGCCATGCATTTCTCTATTTTTTGAGTCTTCGATACAGACCCTAGAAGAATTGAGTACAGATATAGATTTGGAAAAGCAGTAGTGAGTAAGACTCAGGTTTTACCTTTGAGCTACTTCAGTCAAGTAACTGAGTCAACCTTGGAATTGTGCACTTTCAGAGGCAAGTGATAACAAGATAATTTATAATCCACACAACAATACTTTTGAGAGTAAAAGAAACACTAGCTAATAACCTTTCATCACAATAGCTGCATACTATTCAGGCAGGCTGATGAGTAGAATCCCTCATTTTGAACACTCAGTGAAGGCAAAATATGGGTTAAAGTCTTTTTTTGTGACAAATATTTACTGAACACCTACTATGTGCAGAGAAATATACTATATGGCACTGTGTATAGTGAAATTACTGGAGACTGGAGAATTCAATGATAAATAAGCTAAGGGTCTTCCTACCTTGCTATTTATAGTTCATTCTAGAAAACAGAACATTAAAAATACAGCATAAGGCAGTAAATCATAGTGTAGACTGAATGCAAGCTTGATGTGATATTAGCTAGCCACAAATAAGATCACTGGTGCTGTACTACTTTTATTTCTATTATCAATTGAGGTTAATTCTGCTCAACCAGCTCTTGACAGAGTAGGAACTTACAGCATGATTATTTTTCATCTTTGATTTTATAATGATACTAGACATTTCATTATTTGGACATGAGCTTAAAGTGTTTTAATTCTTTCCATGGCTGCTACTGTCAGAAATTCTTTTGCAAGTGAACACTGGCAATATTTCACATCTTGGGGAATAGATTGTGCTTTTTATGTATGAAAGCGTGGGAAGTAGGATAGGACATCTGTTGAAGAAGTCATGTTGTCAAAGCCTGTTGTGCTCATGAAACACATTTGTTTCCATTTTCATGTATTCTAAAGCAAAAACTCACTCCATTTAACATTCAAACAGCTGATGAAGAGCTTGAAGGCCTGAATTGTGTGGGCCTACTTGAAACTTTAGTGAATGAGTGTCATTTTAGTCAGTTTGACTTTATTGCTGCTTAAGTCCAGCCTAAACGTTGGATTTATAATAGTTTGTTGAAATAGAATGGTTATCCTGTGGGCTTTTGTTGGAAGTGAGAATAGAAACCAACATAATTTCTTGTCCCTGTTACATAGTACTGGCACCAGGTCCATCTTCCCACCCCTGTTTCACAAAACTGAGAACAAACAAAGCTTACTTAACTACTTGCTTCATGGACTTCCTCTTCCAAAGCTTTAAGACTTTGTCCAAGAGGTCTGTTCCCTTATTGCAGTAGTTTTAATAAATTTAACTTCATACATTCAGCACAATTCTGCTGAACTTTGAAGGAATTGATCGTTAACAGTTAAAGTAAGGTCTTGAAAGAAAGTACTCTCAAGGCAGATTTCATTCAAAGGAGAATAAAACTTTTTACATGAGAACCTACTCACCCCAAATGTGCCTGCTTATCAAACACAAAGCATCTGGCTTAATCCTGTTGTCCCTGTTATAAAATTGAGTTAGGCCTGCTAATTCTCTGATCTATAGGTGCTTATGTTCTTTAATTCTGAAAGGCATACAATTCGGTCTTGATGGTTTTCGCAACTAAGAGATTGTCTTGTTAATAAAATTCCAAAGAGACTAAATACACCATACACCAGAATGTTAAAATCTCTTACCAGAATGGAACATCTTTAATTAGTGAAGATTTTTGTGTGCACATGTATTTGTAATTCTTTGGGGAAATATACTGGAAAATTTTCAACATTGTCATTTTAATGTATTTATGATACTCACATTGATTTGATACTCATAATTTATTTAATCATTCGAGTGATAAGGAAATTTAAACCTTACTATTTTGGAACACACTGTGACAACTTTTGTGGTCATTAAATCTTTATCTGTGCTCATGGTTCTGTCTTTGCTTTTGATAATAGTCCCTGTATACAAGACTGTGTGAAGTGTGATTTCAGAATTTATGAAGTGGGTTATCACAAAATCCTAATGCATGAATATAAGTATCTGGCTTTTTACAGGATAAGATTCATTAACTAATAAATTTTGAAATTGTTAATGTGGCTCCAAAACCTAGAACATGATAATGTGCTTATTTAAATGGTTGAATAACTACTTTGATAATTGTTAGTTATGAAACAGAAACTGTCGGTCCAAGCAGGCATATCTCCCTCACCTCTAATTAAAGTCCAAGTACATCCTTGGTCCCTGGAAAAGATCGTTTCCATGTTCCAGTGGGTACTCTTGGCGAAACAGTTCTGTTTTGATAGCACATGTGGAGTAGCTCCACGACTTAAGATGTATCTTAATAATTAATAATTGATTATTATTTGGGGAGGAGGAACTTGGAATAGAGTTAAGGAAAGAGTTTAGCAGGCCTTTGGATTCTGCATTCTATAACTTCAGTTACCTTACTTCATAAACGAGCATGACTTGAGGGGCCAGAATTATAAAGTAAAGTAAAGCAGAACTTTTGCTTCCAAGAAACTGTAGTGGCACAGGGAAGAGCATCACATGCGTGAACAGCCATGAAGCTGTGCAAGTCACATGCAGGTAGAAAATAGATGGGAAACATCCAAGTAAAACTGAGAAATGGAGGATGTTTCCCAGAAGATAACACTTCAAAGTCTTGAGCAGCCAGAGAGGGGAGAGAAAAGTGCTCTGATCAGAGGGCTCAGCATCTGTGAAGGCCTCTTGTGTGTGAGAGGCAGTGCGCAGGAAGCACTGCAGGTGCCGCCGGGGGCAGGTGGAGGAGGGAGAACGCACTGAAAATCTCTGCGGGACTTCGGGATTTAGATTTTGAACGCTATCACCAAAGTCATTGAATAATTGTAAACAACAGTCTCATTTGTTCACACTTCCATTTTAAAATGCCCATGGCAGTCAAGAGAGAATCGACTTTTTGAGGAAGAAAAACTGGAAATGTTAACCCCAGGCAAAATACAAAAAAGAAAACAAAAGATACCTAGGAAAGCTATTAAAGAAAATTTGAGTAGACATGAAAGACATAGTCTTGTCTCTGGGGCCAGGTTAAATGGTTCCTAACTCTAACCCACCACCTAACATTCAATGTCATCTGAAGTATGTATTTTAATCTCCTTGTATATTGCTTGTCATGTGAGAAAGGAATATAGCAGGATTGTCCAACTCACAAGAATTTGTGAGACTTTCATTAATTAACTCCTGCCACTAACAGTGCCCAACATACAGGAAATATGTGATCAGTCTTATGTATCATTATTATTAATATTCCTGTCTATAAAACTAGTGACCTCATTAACAGTGATGGTCAGATCACTAATGAATGAATGCTTGGCTGAATGGTCTCAGTGCTGGAGAATACAGGGAGAAACATGTGCTGTGAGGGCAAGGGAAAATAATTGACCTGAATTATCTTATAAATGTTTAAATGAGGTACCTGTGAGATTTCCAAGTGGTATGTTCTCATCAGTGGTTGATGGCAACACTAGAAAGATGTGTACTGACTCGGGATAGAGATATAGAAGTTTTTCAGCACATGTGGGGCATTTAAAGCCTCTGACTGGATGCAATGACCAAGAATTGTAGAGGACAAAATGAAGAACATCTAGAGAAGTGAAGGCAAAATTGAACCCTAGCAGCATTGCTGATTGGTCAGGAAAAGAGAGAGGAAGAGAACACAAGGTCTGGGGAGAAAAGAAATACCAGTTCACAAGCCAGGAGACATGTGTCAGTAGATGCTTATGCCCTGTGATGGTCACAAACAAATGATGCCTGTATGTGCTAAAGGTTCCTAGGTTCCTCCAGGGACAGGGGCTCATTAACTCAGAAGTAAAGTGTCTGCCTAGCATAGGCGAGACCCTGAATTCAATGCTCAGCATCACAAAAAAAAAAAATACACAAAACGAACCACAAAAGGAATAAAACCTAGGCCAACACGGAGCAAAAGACTGAAAAAAAAATCTTCTTAGTAAATATTATTTCAATTGTTAAATGGAAAATCCTGTAGCCTCAAATCACTACTTTTAATTGATAGTTGCTTTTAATTGTTGTGCCAGATATTAGTAACATCACAACTGATAGTGCACTAAAATGTTTGATGTTCCAGGTACTTTAATGTGACGTCTGCCTTTGTTTTAACGTTCTCATGAGTTTGGAATCATGGGGATGGTAAATGAGATCTGTGCTGAACCCCAGGTCTGTCTGCCACCGATATTATAGTGTGAAAAATCACATAAAACATAGATAGGTAGGCCTGATCATTCTTAGTGTGGTGTGATTTCTAGTTTTCTGTAAACCTGCAGAGTCTGTGCTTCTAATGCTTAGACAAAATTTAACTCTCAAAAATGTTCTTATTTTCCCAAAGGGAAAGTCCACAACTGCCTCTGCCCAGCCCTAGAGACAGGGATTTGTTGAAAATAGGAATATTCAGCTCTCCTTTAAAGGCCACTCACTGCTGAGTGAGTGGCAAGAGTTCTTGCAGGTTCTGTATTCTTGGCAACTTGGATTTTAGCAGTAGTTCCTTCTCATCCCAATTTAAGTACAAGTCATTCCCCAGGATTCCCTACCAGGTTCTTGTCAAATTATTTCCCAGTTATAAGCAAAGAATGTTCTGCTAAGAAAAACCACAGAATTTTACCCCCAGTGGGCACATATTTCTCTCTGAGTTTGACATCTTACCCATTAGGTTCTGATTGTTACACTTTGTGGGATATTCTTATAGGATATTCTTATATGGAGCAGCTCTACTACTGGACAAAAATCCTAAATTTACTTGCTTTATTGTACTTTTGCTTTAAGGATTCTGAAATGGTGGAATAGCTCCAAAAGACCTCTTAAACTCAAGAACTTTTAATTACAGACATTTATACATCACAGTCAATGGTCACTAGAAACTACCTCTGTATTTTAAAAGTGATGTTTTCCAAATTATGAAATATTATTCTGATTAAGAAAGATATTAAAGATTGAAAACATTGGGGGAACTCCCTTGCTAATTATGCAAACTAAGAAAAAATTTACTAACCATTCTTGGTTAGAATAGCTTCTCATTTAATAAAACTCCCAAGTTCTGCCTTTACACACGTGCACAAAACCTTTCTAATCCATTCCTTTATGTCCCCATACTTTTCACTTCAGTTTGGCTGCTGTTACTTTTGTCGGAACCTTAGTAACATTTTCATGTTAGCCAGGAACCATATGCAGTCACTGGACATTTTGAAAATTGGTTACCTTATTTCTATAAAGAAACAGACTTGGGTATCAGTAAATTGTGATGTCAGGAGCATAGGGAAATGGACAACCTAGTACAGGATTTGGAAGACTGTACACCACTGTAGCCTACTAAAGGAAAAAATGCACACGATTTGTGATATAGCAGTTTGTTTTCAGAAATAAAAGCACCAATCAGTTAAAATATTTTGAAAAATGTGTTTACATATAGAAGTCCAAAATTATATATGTATTGGAAAGGATTAGTTGAGGAAATAATGGTGCAGCCATACTGTGGAATTTTACATGATTACGTTATCCATGATTTCTTTTAAATACAAAAACATTTATAAAAGATTATGCATAGCACAATCTCACTTCACAAAAAAGACCTATGTACTGTATTTATGTGCATGTGTATATACTCACATATGTATGTGTATCTATATGTTTGGTAGAATAAACATAAAGAAAATGATAGAATTCATGAGAAGAAAAATGGCAATAATTTTAGTTGTAAGCGTATGTATTTTTTTTTTTTGTGCCAGAGATCAAATTCACAACCTTGTGCTTGCCAGGCAGGTGCTTACGCCACTGAGCTAAATCCCTAGCCTATGTATTTTTTGACAAGATAAATGTTACAACAAGCATGGTCAGGCATAATGTCTGACATCTGAATTCCACTTACTTGGGAGGCTGAGGCAGGAAAATCCCTGGAGTCCAGCATTTCAGGTCCAGCCTAAGTAACAAAGCAAGATCATCTCAATTTAAAAAAAAAGTTATATCATTTTATAATTAT
Source organism: Cuniculus paca (assembly GCA_004365215.1). NCBI lineage: Eukaryota > Metazoa > Chordata > Mammalia > Rodentia > Cuniculidae > Cuniculus > Cuniculus paca. The sequence continues at coordinate 6,527 of RJWT010021417.1, read as the reverse complement.
GTATATAATTCTTATAAATATTTGTTTTCAAATAGAAAGCTGTTTAGCTTTGAAAAATTAAAATCCTTAATATTAAATAATATATGCTGCTTAAACCCATGGTGAACTTGGCCATTACAGAGTAAAATAATTTTCTTTTAACGTACTTTATGCTTTCCCAGGTCCTGAATAAATTGGTGAATAATTCTGAATAAGTTTTTTTAAATATCAAAATTATCCTGCATAGTACTCTGAACTCCTGCTATCTAACCACACAGGGGACCTGAGTGGTTTTGCTACCACACAGTGAGGGCTCATGATTGGAACTGTAAGTTGATTGAAAATGTAACTTTGCCCCGAGACTCTGATGCCTGGGGGAGAATCATTTCCTATCATTTTTAATTCTCCCAATTTGATTTCACTGTCATGAAAAATTGATTTACAAGTAATTAGTAATATATTGACTATTAATTTTTCAGTAGATCTTCATCCAAAAAGCAGGCAGAGGCTGTAATTTTAGAGAAAGTTTCAAAAAGAGAAAACATTAGCGTCAAAGAGCTAGTACCATAAGCCCTTGCTTGGAATATTTCTGTTCCCTAGAGACTGAATTCAGTTCTATTGTAAGCAATAACTTATGAAAGGGAACCCACAATTTTTTGACCAGAAAATCATCCATAATTATTTCCATGTGCTCATTTTTTTTCTAAATGTTTGTAATCAGTTTAGCAAACAATTTCCTCCCTTGAAATACAGCAAGCAATTGATTATTCCCTTCCTATCTGATGTGTGCTCGGTGTATAAGTAAATAGCTGATTACTCAATCACTACATTAGCTGGACATCCTTTTTGACATTAGAAAGAAATGGATTAAATCCTGCTGCCTACTCAGAGGCTTGGTCTAAGTGGAAATATTCTTTTGTGGAGCTGCAGAATTTCTACTTCATCATCTCAGCCAATTATTGGCCAGAGCACTACTCTGGTTAGAAATAAGCAACAAGCTTCCTGTATCCACGAACAGAAAACAAGGTAGAGCATGTAGTCTCTGAGAAACACGCATTACTTTTGAAGAAAAGCACCGGATAACCAGTGGGCAGCATATGTCTGAAATCCATTATCTGACACGTTCTTTCCAGCCTTCCCAGGAATGCTGGACTGACTGCTAAGATTTGCTTTTATTTCCTGCCTTTTGGATAAAATGAGTTTGCCGACCAGCTGTGAGCACCTAACGTTGGGAAAGGTGGCTAGATTCCGAAGCGCTTATGTTCATGGATCGCCTTATGCAATCAACAAGCCAATTGATATTAAGCCACAGAGGAGACGGTAACTGCTTTCTTTCCTCTAGTTGTGTTTTACTGAAATGTGTCTTTTACCCTTTGGTAACTGCTTTTGGAAGTAATCTGAACTGAAAGGGTCAGGATGGGGAGGTTAGTTGTTCAATTCAGCATTCTGGATAGTTTGAAAAATATTAACCTGGAAGGGAAACTAAAAAAATCTTCTTAGCTTAGCTATTTAGCAAAAGCCAATCTGGTTTCAAGGTCTGTAGATTTTAAGAATTTGAGAGGTTATTAATATTGCCATCAGACTCATGCATGATGAGAATTTGAAAAGGGATTTAACCAAATAATGGATATGTTTATTAGTCGTGCTTAATACCAAATGCCCAATAGCCCATTATCTAGCTTTCCTTGATGCCAAAGTGTAATAAATGTGTTACATTACACTGAAAGCATTTGTTTTCATGTGGTCTCTCCAGAAAAGGACAGTGTATTTTTACTATAGGGAACTTGTGATTTCTAGATCAATGTTCTAGCTCTGCTAACTCATGGTCTCCACCCCTGTGCACATGCACGCACACACAAACACACATACACACACAGGCGGCCCAAATTTTGTCCCACATGACCTTATTATAAACAGGAAGGAACATTTAGACACTTGAGTGATTAGAGAAAGAGTTTCTAAATCTTCAGAAATGCCTTGGACTTAGGTTTTCCACTGTAGCAATGAGCTTTTGATTAGATGGCAATGAACATTTTTTTAATTTAAGTCAGGGTCAATATTTTATTTTCCTCCAAAGTAACAAGGCTTTTCTGTCCAGTTTTAGCACCATTTAAATTTATAACAGGATGACAGCTACAATGAACTGTTTTAAGATACACTCAAAAAAATTTGTCCTGAGACAATCAGCATAGCTCAGCTGCGGTCAGTTATCCTGCTCCCTTCTTTAGTTGGCAGAATGGGTGCTGACAAGTTCGCACCCACCAGAGTGGGCAAAACTGCATGTAAATGCTATGCCACTACCATTTCCTTATTTGTACTGCTCACAAATAATCACTTTTCTATGTAAGTCAGTCATATGTTTTATGCAAGTTTGTGTATGTATATACTGATACGCGCACACAATATAGCATATATATATATCAGATCATCCTTGGGAGTTTCAGACTCCCAATTAGTTTTAAAATTGGTCATCATATGAATTTCTGAGCAAATATTTTTGAAAGGCATTTCACAATAAGCAGTATTTTATACTATAGATTTTGAAATTTGTGAAAATGTCAGGTCCAACTTTTTAAAAATATATACATTATTTATACGCAGCAAGTAAATAAGTTAAATGACTTTGTAGAGAAAGATATGTAGCTTAAATTATTCTATCAAGAGCTTTTATTACGTGAAAGTGTGAATATGACAGTAAATATGAAATAAGAGCTGTGCTGGAGAGGATGAACGAATGAATGATAGAATATCCAAATCATAGAAAATAACTTTTTATTCCATAACTCATTTTTTAAAGTTATGAATTATAAAAACCTCAGCTTTTTTAATCTATAGAGAAAACAATAGAGCTGAAATGTTGGTGTTTCACCATCCTGCATTCACTGAAATCTACCCAAAATTTATCGATTATATTTTCAGTTATGTTTGCCTGGACTCATTTAAGATATATCTAAAAGAATGTGTTTATGTTTAAATATATTTATGGTTGTGGGTTTTGGCAGAAAGGAAATTACTTTCTTAATAACAAAACATATGTATATACAAGGAAGGCAGAAAAGAAAAAAAGGGTGAGCGAGAAAGGGGAAGAAAGAAGGGAAGGAAGGAAAGAGGAAACAAAGAGAAAGAAAAAGCCTAAGGAAGAGGAGCCAGATGCTGCTTTAAACTACCCATGAAGCATAATATTGAGAAGATAAAAACAAAGTTGACTTTTTGCTAAAATCTATGGAGATAATGAAGTAGGAAATCTATTATATAAGTGTAAAATTTAGTCAGTTCAAATCCAGGTATATCTAATAAAATAGTGATTTGTTGAAGGAACAGCGAGTATGCCTTAGAACACTGGGAAATAATTTCTAAACTGAAAATCAGCTACAAGGGGTGATCAAAATAAATAGTAAATGTTTTAATTTTTTTAATTATATATTAAAAAACACGTAGCCATCAATCCCCCTCAGAATACTCCCCTGGATGTGAACACACTTACCTCTTGTGCTTGCCACTTTCTGAAGCAGGTTTAGGAATCCTCTTTCGTGAGAGTTTTTATGATGCTCTTGAGTGGAAAGACAGACTCATTAACACATTCTGATGTGTCCTCACTCATTGAATCTGGTACCACAGGACTTCAGGCTATTGCCCAAGGTGAAAATGACCGTGAAAGGTAAACATTTTGAATTCATTCAAGACATAGAGGCAGCCACAGCTGCATAACCAAAGACTCATGAAAGAGGACTTTCAGAGCTGCTTCAGAAATTGGCTCGAGGTGAGAGCCTTGCAACGAAGGAGAGCATGTTGTGGGGTATTAATGGCAAAGTGTCTGTTACCAGAATACATTTTTGAAAAAACTTGTACATCCTCAGCACTTTTCAATCACAACTGGTATATTAGATGCCCTGCTACATGGTCACTCTACAATCTTCAGTTTGTATTTGAAGAGTTACAGTGAAGATATTAACAAGTTAAACTAATAAATCTTAACTAAATTCAGTTTGGTAGAGAATGACAGCCCTACCATCTGTGTTTCTGTATTTGTGATTTTTTTAAAATGTTTCTTTTTAAGTTTTTGTAGACTCCACGAATTCTAATGCTCTAGTATTACTTTTACAGAGATATAATTTCTTCTTAATATTATTAAACACTGATGTCTCGATTTTAATACATAAAGACTGAAACATCAGCTTTAGGGTTTATCTACCCCTTCCTCAGCCAGTGAGACTGTAAGGTTTTAGAGTGTATAGATAGTTCCGGTGTTATTTCCCCAAGGCCCAGCAGAAAACCCAACACAGATTAAACAATAAATGTCAGTTAAATGTCATTAAATACATAAATGTTGAGATGCGCATGTTACATATTCTGGTATTGAGATAGATTAGATAGATAGATAGATAGATAAATAGATAGATAGATAATCACTCTCCTGCATGAGTCCTTATGGAATCTTTGGCAAGATTTTTGTCTGCTTTTCTTTTGGATCTGTCAAATCCCCCTTTGTGATTTCCGTATAAAAACTGCAGGTAGTGCACTGATTTTAGGTCACTTTCTTAAATGAATAGAGGTCATGCATTTTGTTATTACCAGATCAGCAAAGTAGAACCTAAAATTGACTTCAAATTCCTAAAAGTATACGATATACTTTTTATAATATATATCATGATATACAGTAGTAATTGTAATATATATTTAAGTCATGGACAATAGGAGAAAAATGCATCATGGGGGAAGACAGGAGAACTTCTAGAGGGAAATAAAAATGTAACTAAGAAAAGTGATAGCATAAAAACTCATAAAATCTGTAGCAAAAAATGTGAAATGGAACCTAATTCTGTTTGTTCTCCTGTAATATGAAACTTGCATTTTAAAAAATCAAAATAGAAAGTAAAAAGTAGAAGCAATGAGAGATGAAACCAGAGGTGCTAACACCTCACAGGGATGGCTAGCAGCTATGTGCTGGGAGCTACTTTTCACCACCGAGTACAGCGCTGCTTCCCCCAGTTGCCTTCTCCACATTTTGGTGGCTGATGCCAGTGTGGCTCCAGCTGGCTAGAAAACCTTACAGCCTACCCAGTGCTCCCTTTTGCTAACGATACTTCTTCTTCTACTCTGGCCTGGTTTTCTGAGTCCTAAGGTAAGCTTGTACTCTTTTTCATTAGGATAAAGAGAAATAGGGGACAAGAACAATACAAATCTTTCCCATGATGTTTTCTTCTTTAGGAATGATACCGAAGTTGTATACTTAGATTTCTTACAATCATCAAGCTATTCATTTGTTCAAAGTGTATTAAGTTGACTGAGTTGCCATAACAAAATACCATACTACAGGCTGAATGGCTTAACCAAAGTAAATATACTTTTCTGAAAGCCGGAAGTCCAACATCAAGTTGTCTACAGGTTTGATTTGCTCTGCTGCCTCTCTCACTGGTGTTTGGATAAACATCTCTCTGTGACTTCCCATGGTCCTTCTCCTGTGCACACCCATCCTTCGTATGTCTCTGTGTGTCCACATTTCCTCCTCCTATTACACCCCAGTCAGATTGGGCCCATTATAAAGACTTCATTTTAACTTAGTCACCTCTTTAAAGGCTCTATGCCATATACAGTTACGTTCAAAGTTATTGTGAGCTAGGGTTTCAAAATACAAATTTCAGAGACGTTATTCAGCTCATGACAAACTCTGTCCACAGAAATGATTTACTAGCCATAGCTATGAAGGAATCTGGGAATTGAATGGAAATTCCTGAAGAATTGGTGAGCTCCTACTTATCAAAATGAATTCTATAATTGTGAACCTACAGTGGGGAGGCATTGCAGAATAGTACTCCACACTTTCTGAACCAAAAGGAAATGCATTCTAAACAATAAATCTTCACCAAATATAACTATTTTAATTTAGACTTACTAACCATTACATTTGCTTTTGTACATGTTGCGGGGGAGTGCTTAAGTTAATTATCTGTGTAAAGGATTGTTCCCAACTGAAGTGATTATCTGCTTATCCCCAAACTAACCATGCTTGGCTAGTGGACACAGAGGACAGGGATGTATTTAAATATCCTATAGTATACAGGACGCTATAACAAAGAATTATTTGATCTAAAATTTCAATAGCACTGAGATTGGGAAGGCCTTATGTAGACCAGTTGATTGGGGAGTACTTCAGAGCTCTTTGAAGAATTTTGCATCCAGACAACTGATGATGTTTTATGAATTCATAAAAACATTTTTCTTTATCTTTCTTGTGGTGATCACTAAATGATGCTTTCTTGGCCTAGTTAAAAATAGACCACAGCCACATTTATAAAATAATCTAAAATATTCAGTAATTGAAACTGTCTCATCTTCTGATCTATCTTCTGATTTGTTTGAGTTAGCAGCTTTATTACGTTTTCAAGGTTTATTCTTCAGTGAAGGGACTGCTAAGATTTCATTAAAGGACCCTGAATAAATGATCTAATGCACTGTTTTAGTTCTAGACTAAGTGCTAAACAGTGATCTGCTTTTCAAGGAAGGGGTAGAAATTATGATGCAAAATTACACGGAAGATAATAAATATT
>RJWT010021416.1:0-15315 GCA_004365215.1 Cuniculus paca | reverse complement strand
GGTTTCCATCCTTTTGCAGTGTTCCTCTATTTTTCCAACTATATCTTCTTTAGATGTGCTTAGCATTTCTTTCATTACATTTATCATCTCTTGTTTTACCTGGGAAATCATTTCTAACCTCAGTTCCTTTAAAGTTTCATAGAGTTGTTTCTTTACTTCAGTTGCTATCATTTCCAAGGTTTCAGGTGTGTGGCTCATATTTTCTTCTGTGTCCGTGTCTCTTTGGCTTGTTTGGGAAGGACTGGAGGTGCAAGATTGCATTTTGCACTTTCATTTTGTCATTTTCCTGTATTCCACTGTGGGAGGTGAATCCAATGTGCACAGTTGAGGTGCCAAGGCTAGGTGATACTCACAATGCACTCCTTCAGCTCCAGCCAAGACTACCACTGTGGCTGCTTTGATGCTGGGCGGTGTCTGGGTGGAGCCCAGGCAGGATGCCAGGGAAGCTCTGAATTTCCCAGGCCAATGGTGAAGGCGTGCAGACTCCTACCTGTCTGTTGGCAAGGTCCCAAGCCGCACAGTCAGGTGGAATTCGCTGTGCACACCCCCAACTCAAGCAAGGCCCAGAGAAGCAGCTGTCAGGCTGCTCTAGGTGAATGGGTGGGGCCTAGGCAGGAGCCCAGAGATGCCCGAAAGTCCCGGGCCAATGGGGGACAGACACAAACCCCCATCAGGCTCCTGGCAAAGTCCCAAGCTGAATGGCTAGGTGGAATTTGCTGGTCGCACCCCCAACCCAAACCGGGCCCAGAGCAGCAGCTCTGGGTGAGTGGGCAGGGTGCAGGTAGGCAGGGCCCCAGGGACGCTCCTGACCGTCCGTGGCCAATGAGGGATGGACACAAACTCCTACCAGTCTCTTGGCAAAGGCCCAAGCTGCACGCCAGGCAGAACTTTCTGGTCGCACACTCAATTCCGTCACTGCTGATGTTAACCTTGAGTACTTGTCAGAAGTAGTTGGGCTCCTCTATGATAGTATTACTTTCTTTTTCCATTTTTTCATACTTTACTTTTTGTAAAGAAGTACTTTAGACATTCTACCCATAGGAGTGGAGACTTTAGCTCCATTAACTCAGAAGGGAGTCTTCAAATTGCTTCTTTTCCAGGACCAATTTGTCTTACCTTTCCCCAACTTATGTATTTGTTTGTTTAATGATTGTTTATGTCAGCATGGACTCGGGAATATGCATTCCATACTTTCCCATATAATCTAATACGATTTTATTTCTTTTGTTGCCCTACTTAGCAAAACTCACCATCAGATTTGGAATTTAGCGTACAGATATGTATTGGACCATTGATAACTCTTTCAGTTGGCATCTATGTCTCTTTGGTAGAACCCTGTCATATGGGTGTGTTAGTCAACTTTCATCACTGTGGAAAATAAACTTGAGAAAAACATTTATAAGAGAAAATGTGTGTTTTGATCCATGGTTTAACCCTCCGTTGGCCAGTTCCATTACTTTACGCTCATAGCAAGATAGCAACATCATGATAGAAAGGCACAGCAGAGGAACACTGCTCACCTCATAGCAGCTAGGAAACAGAGAGGAAGTGAGAGCCAGAGAAGAAGGGGCTGGGGACAAGATATAGTACCAAGATTACACCTCCCTGATCCTCTTCAACTTGGCTCCACCTCCTGTTTCTACCACCTCCCAACTATGCCATCAAACTATATCTAATCAATGGACTCCTCTGCTTGAAGAAATCAGAGACCTCATGAGCCAATCACCTTGCAACACCCCATCATCTGAACCTGTGAGCTTTAAGGGGGCAATTTAAGATGGCTTATTTTAAGCACTTTATTTTCTGGAACCACGAGATGCTCCAGGATCATCTTGTATATATTTTGACCTAGTCCCAAAATCAAAAAAATTTCTCCAAGGATTCTTATTCTGTTCATTGGAGAATGGTATTAAAATTCAGGTGTGATTTCTAGGTATGGTCATTGCTATGGGAGCATGATTGCTTCTAGACCTCAACTGATGGAACAAATTACATGTGTATATGCTAACCCATGCATATAAAAATTCCTATAAGTATGTCTGCATGTAACCATCTGAATTTCTATTAAGTGAAACCTGAGTTCATGTCGATTTTATTCGTGAACCACGTGGATCATTTTATCTTCCTCTCTTGCTTATTAATAAATCCAACTTTCAATGTGAGAAACCTGGCTCCCAGCACCTGTTGTCATTCGCTTAGTTGTTTGCTTATGGTATAAGCATATTTTCATAATTGTTGACTGATACCCATGGGAAATAATTTTACTAGCTAGGGTACAATACAGTTAGGTCATTTTGTTCATGGGTTTACACATTTTATTCTTTTCCAGAGTTATTTAGATCAGCACCCTTTATCCATCTCCTTTGGTTGTTCCATGCATTAGTGCGTGCATTAGTAGTACAATTAGATTCTTTTATCATTTTCTAATTTGATCCTAGCATCTCTGAATCTCTTAATTGATTTTTTAAAATTGGTGTATGAAAAGGTTTACTCTTTTTGAGTCTTTCAGTTTCTTTAGGTTGTAAAGCGTTGTGGGCTTTCAGAAATGTATGATTACCGTGTGGTTACCATCACAGTATCATACATCCTAAAAAATGTCCCCTTTATCCATTCAACCCTCTTGCCCTGATTCAAACCCTCGGTAGTAACTGACATTTTTACCATATCTCTTCTTTATTTCAGAATATAATGCAAATAATGCCACCTATAACCTTTCAGACTGGCTTCTTTTGTCTAACAATATGTACTCAAAATTCGTGTATGCCTTTGTGTGCCTTGATATCTCATTTCTTTTAATCACTGAATAATATGCCACTATATGGGTGTACTACAATTTGTCTATTCACTTATCAAAGGAAATTTTGGGCATTTCCAGTATGAGGTAAATGTGAATAAAACTGATTGAAGTAGTCATGTGCAGATTTCTAGGTGCCCATTAGTAAGTTTTCAAATCACATGAGCAAAACCAGAGGTGTGTGATTGCTGGATCCTATAATAAGAGTATGTCTGGCTTTATAAGAAGTTGTCAAATTGTCTTCCAAAGTGGTTGTGTCATTCTACATTGCCATCAGCAATAAATGAGAGTTCCTGTCAGTCCACATCCTTACTAGGAATGGGTAATGTCTGTTCTTTTAGATTTTGGTCATTCTAATGGGTATCTTACCATAGCCTATTTCTTTAATTTGAATTTCCTTAATGACAAATGATATTAGACATTTTCTCAATTAATATTTTTGCCTTCCATATATTTTTGGTAAAGAATTTGTTCTAATATTTGACCTATTTTTAAGTTTAGATGGATATTTTCCTATTGTTGAATTTTAAGAGTTTTCACATATTTTGGATAGTTTTCCTTCGTCAAATATCTGTTTATAAATGTTTTGTATGGATATGTGACTTTTTTCATTGTCTTAGTAGTGTATTTAACAGAGACATTTTCAATTTTAATGAAATCCAGTATATACATGTTTTCTTTTTGGATCTTGCTTTTGATGCTAAATTTAAAAACTTATTACAAAATCTTCTTTATGTAGAATTATCCTATACTTTCTTTTAAAAGTGTTACAGTTTTTCAATTTACATTTATCTCTATGGCCCATTTTGAGTAAATTTTTCTGAAAATTGTCTATTTTCTTTTTTGTATATAAAAATCTAATTTGTCCAGCCCCAATTTGTTGTTAACACTATTTTTCCCATTAAGCATCTTTTGACCATTATCAAAGATTAGTTGACTACATATACATCATATAATTTTGTGTTTTCAGAAATACAAATTATTTTTTAAATTTTATTTTAAAGAGAATACAAAATAAACAAAATAATAATAATAAAATAAAACAGAATAAAGCCAATCAAAAAAGAAAACAGTGAAAGACTTCAAAAACAGGATAACAGGAAATCAACAATGGCTACCATAATGCCTCTCTTTATCTTCAAAATTGCAGCCCATACCATCAGACGTAATAAAATCAAACAAAACAGAACAGAATAAAAACAATCAAAACAAAACATTGAATAAAACAAAACAATAAAACAGAACAAAGCAATGAGAACAATATTGGATTGCAAAAACAAGACAGAAGGAAGTCCCCCATAGTTACCACATTACATACTGTTATCCTCCAAATAGATGCTCAGACTACTGGCCTCAGGCCTGCAAAGTCAATCAAGCAATATGCTGTGATCAACTCAGTCTGTGTTCCTCTGAGTGTTTAAAACTTGTGATTTTGTGCTCTGTGCATAAAAGTCTTAACTTTTTAAGATTATTTAAAGGTTTCCATAATGTGTTTGCTTGAAATATTTAGGTCTTTGTTTAGTATGTTTAAAATTTGTTTATTTTTATTGATCCATATTTCAGTAGATTGTGTTCCTTGCAAGGAGTTGGTAGATGTATATAGTACATCTTTATTCTTTTTCCATCCTCTTCCTTTCCCCTCTCCTTCCATCACTTGATCCCTTTCATTTCCACAAAGAATCTACTTCCTCCTTTCCTATTATATATATTTTTTTATTTTGCTTTTGATTCATATTTTTGAATTCTCATAGTATTATATGTTTAGAGTTTGATCTAAATATTATTTATCTAAATATAAAATGTGAAAAAAAGACTCAAGTGAATTTTCTTCTGAGCATTTCATCATACCCTGAACACCAGGTATTAAAAATTTCCTCCTTTCTTTAATGTATAAAATGCCTCTCTTCTCAGACATTAAATTCTGAATGATCACTGGGTCTACGTTTCCATTTGCTCTTTAGCTTCACTTGATAAGTTTTCTACTCATGTCAGTAGCACGTTATTTAGCTACTGAATTGGTCATTGTTCTTTTGGTGGGACAAAATATCTGACACCAAGTTAAGGGAAAGGTTTATTTTGACTCACAGTTTCAGAAGATTCAGTCCATGGTTGACTGGCTCTGTGGCAGAGACTTCATAGGAGAAGCGGGTAGCAAAGGAAAGCTGCTTATCCTCTGCCATTAAGAAGCAAAGAACAGGGAAGATTCCAAGAAAAATGAGCCAGTGACCGGATATAGTCCTCAAGTACCTCCAGGTAGACCCTACTTCCTAATAGCCCATTCAGCTTGAACTCATTAATGGGTTAACCTGTTATTAAATAACCTTGTTATAAAAGTAACTTGAAAGCACTATTGGGAAATAGAAAATAAGGAAGACAAGGAATTAAGCCTTAGATGAGGTCAATGCCCTCACAAGTCAATAAGCTTTCAAAGAGTCTTTTATTCCAGTCAATAATCAACATCATCCAGCACAATTACTATAAATTTATGTTATGTCCTGATACTTACAAGGCTAATATTCTCTCGATATTTTTATTTTTTCAATTCTATTAGATATTCTAACATAGTTATTTTTCCACATCAGTTGGAGGTGGGCACATTCAGAGTATATGACCATAAACTACTATAACATATCAACATATCTATTTGAACAATATTAAAAATGAAAAAATCTATTTTCCCTTATCTACTTAAAAATTATTGAATTTAGATATTAAATTAGCAATAATCGTCTTCCTCATGATATTGATTTTTCCTCTCCAGTATACATTGGCCTATTATTTTGTGTTTCCTGACAGTACTTTGAAGTTAGTTTTGTAACAATATTATTTAATAGTAAGATTGAATGCAAATTATCTAACCACAATCTAACCACCACAAAAATAATTCAGTAAAAACTAAGGCCCAACTAATTGCTGAAACACACTTTGAATATAAAGAGACAGAGAGAATAAAAATAAAAGGTTGGAACCAGGAATGATGGTGCCTGCCTGTTTGAGCCCAGCCTGAGCAACTTAGTAACTTAGTGAGAACCTTTGTCAAAATAGAAAGCAAAACGAGCTAGAAATGCAGCTCATTGTGAATGCTCTGGGTTCAACTCTCAGTACTACCAAACATACAAATAATAAAATATAAAAATAACAAATAAAAAATAAAAGGATGGCCTGGAATGATGGCTCATGCCTGCAATTCCAGCACTCAGGAGGCTGAGGCAGGAGGATTGCCATGAGTTTGAGGCCATCCTGGGCTACGTAGTGAGTTCAACTTCTGTCTGAATTGCAGAGCGAGACCCTGTCTCAAAATTAAAAAATAAAAATAAAAATAAAAAAATAAAAAGGTGGAACATGGTACCACAGACTAACATGAATCAAAGCAAATAACATTACCTGAGGGAAAGGGCATTTTTAAAGGTATGACTACATCAAGAAAACATAACAGTACAAGATATTTATGACTTAACACCTTCAAAGGCATAAGCAAAAAATGACAGAAATGGGAAAAAATATGTCTTAGTTACTTTTCTCTCGTTGCTGAGACAAACACCTGACACCCAGAATTAGGGAAGAAAAGGTTTATTTAGCTTACAGTTTCTGTGGATTTCAGTCCATAATCAGTTGGCTCCAAGGCAGGATAGTATGGCACTGGGGCAACACTTCAAGGCAGCAGCCAGAGCAAAAGGGGGCAGCTGTTCATGGCGGCTGCAAGCGGCAAAAGCAAACCACACCAAAAAGGAAAACATGCCCCCATTCTGATCTTACACTGTATATCAGCTCCACCCCTGGGCAGGTGCAGAACTCACACCACCAATCCCAATGCTACACAATAAATCAACCACAAATGCTAGATTCAGCTGCTTCCATGACTACATGAGGTTGGGGTGGCAGCTATACACAAACCGTAACAAAATAGAAATAAATCCACAAGCAGCACTGAAACTTTCAATATTCTCCTCTTAATTGGCAGAACAAACAGAAAATTGGCTTGTACAACATTTTAAAACAACTTGCCCTATAGAACACTCAGAACACTCATGCAACAGAAGAAGAATAGTTTCTCAAAAGTACATATAATATTTACTAAGATATATAATAATAAAACAAGTATGAACAAATATTAAATTATAGAAATCAACAAATTTTTTATGTTAAAGAGAACAGAACAAAACAAAACAAAGCAAAAAAAAACAGAATAGAGTCAAACATAATATAGTATTTCAAAACAGAACACTGCAAGCTATACAGGTTTTCAAAACATAACAACAGGAGATCAACAATGGTTACCCTAGTGTCTCTTGCTTTCTTCAAAATGGTTGTTCATACATTTACAGACAATAAACTCAAACAAAACAAGTAATATAAAACCAGATAAAACAAAAGAGCATTACAGGCCTTCAAGTCGGACAACGAGAAACCAGTAATGGCTACCATAGTGTCTCATTTTTCAAAAGAGGTGTTCCTATCTTCTCACATATTGCAATCAAATAGTAGGAAAGGGACTTAAACCAATCAAATCAAAGAATAAAAGCACCATTGGATTTCAGAATCATTTCTCCATATTTATTAGGAATTTTGTATCTTATTGAGTCTTTCAGTTTCTTACACTAGGGAGACAATGCGGTGTTTACACATGTGTGTTTGGTTTATTTCACTTATGAGTATGGTCTCAAGTTGCATCCATTTACCTATAAAAGCCTCAATGTGATCATTTTTATAGCTGAATAGTACTCCATTGTATAAAAGTATCACATCTTCTTTAACCATTCCTCAATTGATGGGCATTTGGGTTGTTTCCAAGATTTGGCTATTACAAATTGTGCTGCTATAAACATGGGTGCACATACATCACTGTGGTAAGATGATTTCACTTCTTCTGGGAATATGCCCAGAAGTGGAATAGCTGGGTTAAATGGGACTTCCAGTCCTAGCTTTTTGAGAAACCTCCAGATTGACCTCCACAGTGGTTGCACCAGTCTACACTCCCACCAACAGTGGAGAAGGGTTCCTTTTTCCCCACAGCCTCTCCAGCATTTATCGTTGGTGGTTTTCTTGATCCTGGCCATTCTTTCTGGAGTGAGATAAAGTCTCAGAGTTGTTTTAATTTGCATTTCTCTAATGACCAATGATCCTGAACATTCTTTCTTGTATTTATTTGCCATTCCTATTTCTTCCGCTGAGAAGTGTGTTTTCATCTCAGATGCCCATTTCTGGATTGGGTCTTTGAATTTCGAGGGCCTCATATTTTAATTCTTTATATGTTCTAGATAGAAGACCTTTGTCTGAAGGGCAGTTGACTAAAATTTTTTCCCAGTTTGTGGGTTTTCTTTTCACTCTATTGGAGATTGCTTTTGACATGCAAAAACTTTTTAACAAGCCAAGATCCCAATTGTTGATTCTGGGAAGTGTTTCCCATGCAGTTTGACTTTTGTTCATGAATTCTCCACCTACCCCTATGTTTTCAAGATTTCTACCTACTTTGTTTTCTAGCAGATTTAGTGTTTCTGTTTTAATGTTTAGATCTTTGATCCATTTTGACTTTAGTTTAGTGTATGGTGATAGGCATGGGTCTAATTTTAGTTTTTGGCATATGGAAAGCCAGTTTTTCCAGCACCATTTATTAAAGAGGCTATCTTTCTTCCAGTGAACATATGTGGTCCCTTTGTCAAAGATAAGGTGGCTGAGTGTGTTTGTACTTGGGGTTGTATCTTCTAATCTATTCCATTGATCCTCCGGTCTGTTTTGACTCCAGTACCATGCTGATTTGATTACAGTAGCTTTGTATTATACTTTCAAGTCTGGGAGTGTGATGCCTCCTGTCCTGCCCTTGCTGCCCAGAAGTGCCTTTGCTATTCTGCGTCTTTTCTGGTTCCAGATGAATTTTAAGAATGTAGAAATCAACAAAATTTTTTATTTGACCAAAATGGATTTATATTATAAATCAATAAAAAAGAATATGTAGACTATCTCCAAATATATGAAAAGTAAATAACATAATTTCTCATTTACATTTTGTTTAAAGTTCCACTCAAAATATTAAAACAAAAAAAGGAACATGAAAGACACCTGCACGCAAGAAGAGACAGAGAGAGCATTCAGATTGAACAATTAAGAATAAAACTGTTTTAATTGCATATACCATGAGTGCTTACATAGAAAATTCTGAAGGATATTCAGAAAGGCTACTGGAATTAATAAGTGAATTTGGTTAGGTTAATTAAAAAATTGTGTTTCTGTATACTATAGACTAACACTAATGTTATGGTTTGTATCTAGGTGTCCCCCAAGCCTCAGGTAGTCATGGAAGTGGCTTATCTAGCATTTATGATTGGTTCATTGTCTAGCACTGGGATTAGTGGTGCGAGTGCTGCACCCACCCAGAGGTGGATTCCATATACAATGTAAGTGAGGGAAGAAGGCATGTTTCTGTCTTTTGCGCTGTTTGCTCTTGCTGCTTGCAGCCGCCATGAACAGCTGCCCCTCAGCCACATCATCCTGCCATGGAACCAGCTAAGCATGGACTAAAACCTCCATAACTGTAAGAAATAAACCTTCACTTACTAAACAGAACATCTGCCTCTGCTCCCTGGTTCCCTCTGCAGGAAGGTGCTCCCTGTGGGCAAGCACCGTAGCAGACAGAAACAGAACATCCACCTCTGCTCACCAGTCCCTGCCATGGGAAGGAGCTTTCTGTGGACAGGCAGTGTGGGCAGAGAGAAACAGCAGATCCACCACCGCCCACTGGCTGCCAACAATAGGAGGCTTGCTTCCTGGCAGCCAGTGGGAGCAGGGACATACAGCCAGGTAAGCTATGTGCACCCACAGGCCACCATTGGAGGCCCTTGCTTCCTTTGGGCAGGCATGACCCACTGGGAGAATCAGACAAACACACCCCTGTGCACCTGCCATTGTGGGAGTCCCAGGAGAGAAACACAGGCTGAGAGAAGCAGCCTCTCCACCACGTACCCCTGGCCACTGGGAAAGCCCCAGTGTAGCTGTACAGGTCTGGAGAAGCCAATCTCACACCCTGCTCCCTCCGTGTAAACCTGAGGTCAGAGGAAACCATGTGCCTGTCCAATTCCCCTACACCTTGGAGGAGCAGCCATTGTGGGAAGAGCCTGGGACCGTACAACCAGCTTCTTGGGAAGAACCCAGGAGAATGACAAGAGGAAGGGGCAAAGGGCAATCTCAGATCAACAGCCCCTGGAGAATAATTCAGAGATAGTCATGGAAGAAAATGGAAGTCATACACTTGAAATCTCCTAGAGGATAACAACAGAAATAAAGAAACAACTTCATGAGACTGTAAAAGTAATCAGATCAGAAATAATATTTCAGGTGAAAGAAGAAATGAAAAACATAATGCTTTCATTCTTCTGTTTAATCAGTTTTTACTCTGTTCCATTTTGTTTGATTTTATTATGTGTGAGGGTATGAACAGCTATTTTGAAGAAAAAGAGGCATTATAGTAACCACAGTCCATTTCCTGTTATCTGGTCTTGAAGTCCTGTAATGCTTTCATTCTTTTATTTTGATTGGTTTTAATCTGCTTTCTTATTATTTGATTTCACTGTGTATGAGGGTATGGACAGCTATTTTTAGGAGAACAAGAGACACTCTGGAAGCCATTGTTGATTTCCTGTTGTCTTGTTTTGAAGTCCAATAATGCTCTCATTCTATTGTTTTGATTGGTTTTATACTATTTTGTTTTGTTTGATGGTATTGTGTGTGAAGGTATGGACAACTACTATGAAGAAAACAAGAGACCTATGGTAGCCACAGTTGATTTCCTGTTGTCTTATTGTGAGGTTGTGTGTTACTTGTATTGCTCTGTTCTGATTTGCTTTGCTCTGTTTTGTATTGTTTTATTCTCTTTAGAATAAAAATAAATAAGTAAATTAATAAATGCCCCTGAAAAAAAAAAGAAATAAACATAGAGTTAAGTAAGGCATACAGAACCCCAAATAATCATGACTGATAGAGACACTCATCATACTCAAGGTACAAAAAATCCATCAAAGGGACAAAAATCTTAAAAGCTACTATAAAAAGACAACAAATTACATAGAATTACAGCAGACTTCTTACTACAAGCCTAAAAAACCAGCAGGGCTTGGAGTGAAATGTCTCAAGTCTTAAGTGATAACAACTTTTGACCCTGATTCATGTGTCCTACAAAGCTTTTCTTTAAAATTGTCAGAGAAATAAGATATTTCCATCACAAGACACCTCAAGAAATCCATGACCACCAAACCAGCATTAAGAATGCTCTCAAAGATATTCTAGAAAGAGACAATCCAACAATGCCAAATAAATCAAAATGAATGAATATACCTGGTGACATGGATAACTAAGAAAAAGAAAAAACCAATAAGGAAATAGCAACATGAATATAATGTAATCACAGGAAAAAGTGAATGCCTCTCTGGAGTAACCATCAGTATAAATGATCTCAATATGCCAATCAAATGACAAAGTTTGCAGAATGGATCAAGCAACAAAACTCAGAAATATGCAGTATACTAGAAACCTATTCAAATAAAAATGAAATTTACAGATTATAATCAAAGGATAGAAAAAAGTATTCTATGCAACCCAGAAAAAAGCAGGAGGAATTTTTATCTTAATTTCAGACAAAACAGATTTCAAGCCAGGACTAACTGGAAGAGACAAAGAAAATCACTACATATTGGGTAAGGGAAAACTTCAACAGGAAGAGTTAACAGCTATAAACATATACACACTAAATACTACCACAACCATCTTCATAAAACAAACACTAATGGACATGAAAAATCAGATAAACACCAATACAACTGTAATTGGAGACCTCAATACCCCACTGTCACAAAAAAACTTATCAACTAAACAAACATTAAAAAGATATATCAGAGTTTGAACTAAATCTTTGAAAAAATGGGCTAAATAGTTAACTACAGAGTATTTCATCCAGTATCAACACAATAAAGATTCATTTAGTACACGGGACTTTCTCAAAAATAGACCACGTACTAGCCCACAAAGCATTCTTAAGTAAACACCAAAGAATAGAAACTATCTCACCAAAGCAGAAATTAAGGAAATTGAGATGAAAATACAATATGACACCAGGCAAAAGGAGACACTGCACACCATTAACCAGCTCAGAGGGAAGGCAGAGGCAGACCCTGCTCCACATGCATGCCAGCAGCCCTCAGGATGCTTCTGCCCTAAGTAACTAGCAAGGTCTGGGAAAAACAGAAGTGGGCCCTGCACCAGAGCACCCAGTGGCCACCATTGAATGCCTGTAGCCAGCAATAGCCAGGAAAACCAGTCATGCTCCAGAAAAATTGTAGCCAATGTGGGAGGTGCCCAGAACCCCACTACTCACTTGTTTGGAAGAAGCCAGGAAAATGTCAAGATGAAGAAACAAAAAGCAGTCCCTGGGCTCCAACCCAAGCAGAGCAAATCCAGGAGATGAAAACATGGAAGAGATTGGGAGTCACACACCTGAAGTTTTTGCAGTGATGGCAACTGAAGTAAAGAGACAACTCCATGAGGCTATGAAAGAAATTAGAACAGAAATACTATCTCAGGTATAAGAAGGAATGAAAACATAATAAAAGCATTGCTAAGTTTCTCTAAAGAAGACATAGATTAAAAAAATAGAGGATCAAAGGAAAATGAGGGAAATCATGAATGAACAATATAAGAGAGATTTCAAATGCGTGAAACAGATTCAAAGAGATATCCAGGAAATTAAAATCTCCATTGAAAGCTGGCAAAATCACTTGAAAGAAACTGAAGATAGATTTTCAGAACTTGAAGACAGATGTGCAGCTTGTGATTGGGAAAGGAAAGACCTCTTAAAAATAATGAGGAACCAGGAAATAACAATTCAATGACTTCAAGATGATGTGAAGCAAACTAATTTATGAGTGATAGGTATCAATGAAGAAGCAGGGGTCAACACAAAAGACATTAAAATTGTATTTACAGAAGTACTAGCAGAAAACTTCCCAAACGTGAGAGAAAGACATGCTATTCAGCTAAGTGAGGCATATAGAACTCCAGCTAGCTATAACCAAAGTAAATCTACCCCCAGACATATAATAATCAAGATCCCAGAAATTCAACACAAGAACAAAATATTAAAAACCATTCAAGAAAAGAAACAGATCACCTATAAAGGAAAACCCATCAGAATCACAGCAGACTTCTCAACACAAACCATCAAGTCAAGAAGAGTGTGGAGTGAAATATTTCAAGTCCTGAAAGAAAGCAACTTCCAACCCAGATTGATGTACCCTGCAAAACTGTCTTTCAAAATTAATGGAGAAACAAGATATTTCCATGACAAAGAACAACTGAAGGAGTTCATGACTGCCAAACCAGCCCTACAAAGAATACCGAAGGACATTTTAGAAAGAGATTAAAAAAAGATCATGGTTCCAGAAACAGTGGCAGAGGAGGATTGCCATGTGGGACAGACAATAGAATGGAGGGAAAAAGTACATAGTCACTGGCAGGAAAATAGCATGGCAGAGATGAGCCAGTGCATGTTGGCCATAACCATTAGTATAGACAGCTCCAATCCACCAATAAAAAGAAACACAGGTAAAGTGAATCAGGAGACAAGATCCATCAATATGCTTTATCCAACAAACACATTTAAGTCAAAAGGGAATTCACACATTAAAAGTCAAAGGAGAGAAAACTATGCTCTATGTGACAAGGAACCAGAAAAATACAGTAGGGGTAGCTTGCTCATCATCTGCAGAATGGAAAGGAAAGATATGGTATTTCTATACAATGGAAAACTACTCAGCTATAAAGAAAGGTAACCTTGAGGCTTATAGATAAATGGATGCAACTTGAGAGTATGCTGAGGGGTGAAAGGGTTCAGAGTCAAATGGGTGAACATTGTATTGTCTCCCTAGTATAAGAACTGGGAAATCAGTGGAATCCAAAATACAAAATAGAGGTTGTGAAGGTAAAAGGGGAGGAGATGTCTGCAGGGGAAGGCAATGGCCACTGTTAATCTATTATTCTGTTTTGAAGCCCTGTATTGTACTCATGGTTCTGTTTAGTTTGGCTTTATTGTTTAGTTATCTTTGGTTTTATTATATTTGATGACGTGGACAGCTATTGCAAAAATAACAAAATGGATTATAGCAGCCATTATTGATTGCCTATTATCTTGTTCCAAAGCCTTTATTGCTTTACTTGTTTTCTTTTGATTGATTTTATTCTATTTTGCTTTATTTGATTTTGTCATGTGTGATGGTATAAGCAGCCACTTTGAAGATAAGATGCAGCATGGTAGCCTCTGTTGTATTCCTATAGTCTTGTTTGAAGTTCTGTATTGCTTTCATTGTTTTCTTTTGATTGGTTTTATTCTATTCTGTTTTATTTGATTGCATTATACCTGAGGGTATGGGCAGTTATTCTGAAGATAGCAAGAGACATTATGGTAGCCATTATTGATTTCTTTTCATCTTGTTTTGGAGTCTTGTATTATGTTCATTATTTTGTTTTGATTGACTATTCTATTTTGTTTTGTCTGTTTTTATTATGTCTGATGATATAAACAGCTACTTTGAAGATAACAAGATGCATGATGGTAGCCACTGTGGTATTTCAACTGCCTTGTTTTGAAGTACTGTATCACTCTGACTGTTTTATTTTGATTGGTTTTATTCTGTTCTGTTGTGTTTCATTTTATTATGCCTGATGTTATGGGAAGTTATTTTGAAGATAGCAAGGGACAGCATGGTAACCATTGTTAGTTTATTCTTATTTTGTTTTGAAGTCTTGCATCACATTCTTTGTTTTGATTGAATATTGTTTTATTTGTATTTGTCTTATTCTCTTCAAAATAAAAAAAGAAAATACAATATGAAGAATCAATGAAGAGTTGGTTCCTTGAAAGATTAAACAAAATAGACAAAGTTTTAGCCAATTTTATCAAATATGTGAAGAAAACACCCAAATTCATGTAATTAGAGATGAGAAAGATGAAATCAATGGATTCTTCCAAAATCCAGAAGATTGTTAGTAGCTATTTTGGTAACATGTACTCTAATAAAAAAAATTGGAAGATTCATATGAGCACCAAAAACTCAAACAAGAAGATATAAAGTGTGAAAAGGTGAAAAGGGAAACTGGTCAGGGGGATGAAAGGGGAGGAAGTGGAAAGGGGTTAAAAACAAGGAAGAAGTTATAATATATGCATGTCACCACTCCCAATGACTATAAACTGCATGAATTATGAACATGTATAAATAAAATAAATAAATAAATAAGATCTATTTCATTCCTGTACATGAATAACAAACTCACCAAGAGACTAATTAGGGAAACAGTCCCTTTCACAATAGCATAAAAAAAATGAAATACTTAGGAATTAACTTAACTAAGGAAGTGAAAGATCTCTACACTGAAAACTGCATTATTCAGAAAAAGAAGAGTGAAGAGGGTATCAGAAAATGGAAAGATGCCCTCCTCTCTAGCACCTGAAAGACTTCAGAAGGTAAGGGAAGCTTTGGCCA
>RJWT010021415.1:0-17589 GCA_004365215.1 Cuniculus paca | reverse complement strand
TGTGCCGCTGTGAGGGTGACATTGTGTGTGGGTATGGAGAAAGCACAGGAAGAGTAGATATTGGAGATCATGCAGGCTATGTCAGGAAAGAGGGAGTGAAAGGGAGATGGAGGGTAGAGAGGACTGACTTCTTTATACATCTTTTGTCAATTTTCTTGATAAAAATAACTATGTATTCATTTAGTAATAAAACATCTAAGAAGATAAAATAAATCAAGCCTGAAAAGATAGAGTAAAATTTAGCTAGTCTTGTATTACTCTTCTGAAAGTCAAGCTGAAACATTCATTTTCTCCATTATTACAGGAACCATCATTGATTACTTTCCAAATCCCCAAAACAGAAGTGACTTATGGGAGGGAAAGTGCGTTCTGAGTGATTTGAGCCATATAACTCTTCTTCTGTTATGTGGGCAAAGTCAGAAAACAAACAAACAAACAAGCAAACAAAACTTTTCATAGATTCTCAATATCCTCTGTAGTTAGACCTTCCATTTTCTCCATGTCTAGTCAGCCTTTATTTTTAGCCAAAACTAAGTTTTTATGATTTTCATTTTCAGCTGATTGTATTCATATAGTAAGCAAACAAAGCAAACAACACTGGCTATTAAGAACAGCCCTCAGGTTTCCACAGAGGTCTCCTCTTAGCAACCACTCTTCTGGAATCTTGTCTTCAAGCAAAGCCTTAGGGAAAGGCTTGAGTTATCTGTAGTTCTTAGGTGGTGGGATCAGGTAAGACTGAGTGATGGTGATTATTTTTCCGAATCGGTGTTGACATACAACATTCAAACACATCACCGTTCTCATCTTGAGACCCTTGGCAAAAAATGTATGCACCAATTCATGTGCTGACCCATTTGTAACCTTTCAAAGTACTCTATATCGGGTATCACTGCATTTGGGAGGTAATGTATTCCTAGTGTGATGGGAGCCTGGGCTGTGGAGACAGACTAGACCCCAGTCTTCTGAGCCACCCCATGAGCTGTGTAGCCTTGAATTTGGTTTTCCTCTCTAACATAAGGGAGATAATAATATCTATCACATTGGACTGTTATGAAATAATCTCTATAAAATACTTAAATGCTGTATATTAATCATTATTGTTCAAGGGCTAACATTTATAGAGAAGTAGTCACTTTTCTTTTACTAGTATCTTAAACAGCCATGTATGAAGCCAAACTTGACACTGATTAATAGACTTTGCAATAAGGAAATAGTACAGGAAGAAAGGAGTTATGAGTGTAACATTTTAGTTTTTTTTAATAAAACCCACTCAGTGTGCATAGTGTTATTATCTCTGTGGCAAGAAGGAGAAAATTTGATCTGCTTTTCTGTTTTTTTGATAAATTTAAATCCTATACATAAGGAATTACATTTATTATGTCATCTAGAACAAGAATTAAATGAGTAAGTTCCCCTTATTCCTTATTCCTCTTGCAGCAGGGACCCAGTTTTCTAAAGCCGACTTAATTTTACTTAATGATGGATAGGTGTATATTATTTCTGTATTTAAAGTGTATCCTTACTGTGTTTGCAAATGACATTGCATAGATCTTCATTGAAGTAATAAATATTGTTGAAATGTTTGAATGGAAGTTTATATATCTGACTTGGATTAATTTTTCCGTTTAATGAAACTTTATATTTGAATTTTTGTTTGGATTATAATATGAACAAATCCAATATTGTCTTGCTTTCTGGCAATACAACTGAAGGGTCCTAGCCAGTTGCGATCGCTAGGGGGCGCTGCTACATTCCTCACCCTGCAGCAGGCATGTGTTCACTATCCTCAAAATTTAGAAAGCACGATGTGCATAATATGCACACACTCAGAAAAAAGAATGAGGCTTTGAGAGTAAAAACAGATGAAACTCTCAGCAGGTTTCACATGTCAGTACTTAATTTCTGCAGAGTCAGAAAGAAGGCTTTGTTTTGTAGGCTGCACTCATGTGACCAACTACTTATGTTAACTTCTACTTCTAGAAAAGCTTTTCTCTGAATCCCCAGTGCATTTAGCATTTCCTATGTAATAAGAAATAGGCCTTTTACATTACAGGATATGTATGAACAAAGGTGTGAAATATGAACCAATCATAAATATAGTGGTTTCCTCTCTAAAGGAAATATCTATGTTTGCAAATCCAAAGACAGGTGAAAATGAGGACTTTGTCTTTTCACGTGCTTTTATTAAATCTTATTTATTTGGATGCAATTCATCGTTCTGTCGAAGTCTCCCTTCCTGCCCTCTTCCTCCCCCACCCGCCTCTTTCCTGATCTTCAGCAGGCCCTCCGTCAGCCTTCCATCTACCCTGTTCCTCAGAAGACCAGTGGAGTCTTTTTGACTGCATAACTCAGAAGCAAAGATTATAATCTGTTTCTAAATCTGTTCATGATCTTGTTTCTCAGATGCCACTGACTCTTGCCCCATCAAAGGGTCCCATTTTTTATTTTTCATGTCTGGATAACAAACATTTTCTTTGGCTGTCTTCCTTGTTCCCTGTTTTAAAATGTCCTTCCAACCAAAACATATTATTTCTCTTACTTTTGTGATGAGATTCCATTTTTTAAGTCTTCTCAAGTGATACTATTCTTCTCTGAGCAAATTTCTATTCTGTGCTTTTAAATTGAAAGTCCTCTTCCCCCATTTCCATGATACCTTACAAATAGTCTCAAGATCACTTTTATTTTTATTGTTTTTTGTGCTAGAATAAGGCAAAGGGCATTATGAAGACAGGAAGGTTTAACTAACCATGAGGAGTTTGATAAAGATGGGAGGTGCTAGGCAGGCAATAGGTTGGTTATGATAAGAAAGAGTAACTTAGATTCTTGATCTCTTGACAGGGTTCCAGAGAATTATTCAAAGCTAGGACATGAATGCAGGAAAGGAAACAGAAGGCAAGTTCTGATGAGTCCTAACATTGAAGGATATAGATGCTTATGGGACTTGCAATAATTCATAGTGGACCTTCTCTGTCCACTTTGTCCACTGTTCTAGTTGTTGGGTGGGTTTTACAAAAAGGAGACAAACATAGAAATGAATAAAATATTGTTCTTGACTTCAAAGGAGTTAATAGCTAAGTGAGGAAAGCCAAGGAATCAATGCTGTAGGAGGAGAGGGAAGAGAGGTTTAAGATCCAGTCTTGGGAAGTCACTAGCTTTGGGCAGTTTTACTTCTAGCCCCAGGGTTCATTGCTTCCAGGAGGGCCCAATGAACCAGGGTATCGCCCAGCAACCACAGTATATGCAACCTGGGTGCTGTGATTGTGACAGTTCCTTGTCAGCACTGCCTATTGCCTGGAAATGATTTCTTTGATTCATTTTTCCAAGAAATTTCATAAAGGCATGTTCAAAGTAGAAGACCTAATCCCTCACTGACTTTTACTCCTCTTCTGCCCTTGTACTTCATCTGCCAGAGAAGTTCTGGAGCCCCTGCTTCAAGCATTCTTACACATAGTATGAGTCCCTAAATTTTTATTCATTAAAAAGAACAATTTCTTGATATTTCCAACTTGTTTCGAATGCATCCATAAGACATGCTTGATTAATGAACAGGTAAAAGCTCAGGTATGTGATGCATATGTTTAAGTCAAATATAATATAGTAATGTTTATAAGCCTTTCAACTTTTCTAAATACTTGAAATTTTTCATAAGAGTGTCTTGAAAAAGGAAAATCATTTCTTAATTGTTTTATCAAGAGTACCTTGCTATGGGCTGACAGATACTAAAAATACAATATAAAAAAGCAAGGAGCCCCACAAAAAACCAAACAACTCAAGTCATAAATAACAGTGGATGTCAGTAGACCTTTCTACAAAGAAGATATATGATGGCCAGTAAATGCATGAAAAAATACTCAGCTATCAGGGCTGGGAATCTAGCTCAGTAGCCCAAGTGCCTGCCTGGCAAGCGCGAGGTCGTGAGTTCAATCCCTGGTGCCAGAAAAAAATAAAATAAAATAAAAACTCAGCTATCACTGTCATTAGGTAAATGCACATTGACTCCATAATAAGAAATGTTTTCATACCCAGTAAGCTGAGTACTATCCAAAAATAGTAATAATAACGACAGCAGAAAGAACAGAAAATGGTAAGTATTGGTGAGGATATGGAAAAAGTGGAACCATTGTGCATTGTAGGTGGGACTGTAAAATGGTACTGAGACTACAGAAAACTTATCAGCAGTTTCTTAAAAATTAAACACAGAATTGACATATTCTGTCAGAAAAAAAAAAATGAACAGGTCCTGGTGTATAGGAAGCAGCCACCAAAGGTAGAAGGTACTCTGAGACCTAAGAAAGAAGGACGCATCCAGGATTGCATGAAGTGCTATTTATTGGGGACTTAGAGACAGAATCAAGTCTTTAGCAACAGCTAGACCAGTAGATCCCTATCCTTACACTCCGAGGTAGGCAAAAAGGGTTCCTATGCTATGCTAGACAAGGCAAGACATGGAATACCAAAATGTACCTGCATGATCTCGTTAACATGTCCAGCAGCTACTAAGAAACAGTCTGGGTGTCAGTGGTCTGCATAACACATTCAGCCAACCATCATAACAACTGTGTTCTGCAGGGCTGAGGCTGTGTGCCAAGGTCACTTCCTGGGTAGAATGGCAGCTGCCATGTCAAGTTGGATTCCTACATATATAATCTAACTATTCTCTTTTTAGTCACATATTTAAAAGAATAGAAGTAAGGGACTCAAACAGATACTGAGCATCCATGTTCATAGGGCATTATGAACCAAATAGGGTAAACAACCCCAACATTGATTAACAGAAGAAGAGATAAACAAAATACAGTATTTACATGCAGTCATTTTATTTCGCCATTAAAAAGAATGAAACTCTGACATATGTCATAATATGAATCTTGAAAACCTTATCCTGAAGGACAAAAGACAAATACTGTGTGATTCTGAGTATATAATGTTCTTAGAATGGGCAAATTCATAGAGACTGAAAATACAATTGAAGTTCCCAGAGCTGGATAAAAGGGGAAAGAGGAGTAAGTGTGTAATAGTACAGAGATTCTGTTTGGGGTAATAAAAATATTCCAGAAATTGATCTTGGCAATGGTTGCACAGCATTTTGAATGAATGTATTTAATACAACTGGAACATATACTTACAAGTAGTTAAAACTTTAAGTTTTATGTTTTCTGTATTCACCACAATAAAAGAGGCAAGGAGTTCCTTTCTCAACCAAGGTGTGTGCCTGAAAAAAAAAAAAAAATGAAAAGGCAGGCACTAATTGATGCAAAATGAAGTAAACGAGTGATTATCTGGAAGAAGAAGAAAATGAGCTGGAGCTAGTGAAAGGACACTGGGAAGGGTAGGTCCTAAGCCAGGAAGTCATGCAAGAGAAGAAGGGCTAGAAAATGCAGACAGCCTTGTCAAATACGCCTTTCTCTCTACAGCTCTGGTGTTTTCTATTCCTCCATTACTCTGCCTATCCTTGTCTCTTGCCAAGCTATTCCAAAGGTGAAGGTTCTGTCTAGTGAAGACAAAAATTTCTTCTGTGGCCTGGATTTCTCTATGCTCACCACTATTGCCACTGGGATCCTTTGGCACATTGGCTAATCTTTCCCTAGTTCTTGGATTCTTCCAGTGACAGTAGTTCAGCCTTCTCAGATGACCCTCTCAAGCCAGCAAAGCCTTCCTATCCTTCCTGCTTCATCGCACCCTAACGTTGTTTCTTATCTTTCTCTTCCCCTCCATAGCCAGGCATTTTCACATGCCATCTACATTTAGCCAGTCATTATTCTAATTTGACTTCTCTTTTGACATTTAAATGAAATTTCTAGTGCTTGGTCAACAAGTTTAGTGAACACCTCTCATTGCTTATCAGAACTGCCAAGATAATTCAACACAACTGATGACTTTTTTCTTGAAATAGTCTCTCTTCTTGGCTTCTATTATGATTGCTTTTCCCTCACTCTGAGTTGTTATCATCTTCACATTTATCCTCATTCAATGTAATATCCGTACATTTCCATGGCTCCAAATACCATGCATATCCCTACCAAAGTTGTACCTTCAGCCACGCTCTGCTTAAGAATGAGGCCCATGTAGCCCAGCTGCCTACTGTCCATCCCTATTTACATTCCTCACCTAGCAGCACAAACTGCATGTGTTTATGCAATGCAACTTACAAGGCCCTACCCTTTCAGCCCAAATCTTTCCCCATCACACTTTTTTTGACTTGCTGAATTTCTGGCATGGGCCCCTTTCTGTTTCTCAAATGTGCCAAATAAGTCTACCACCCAGCTGTATGATTTTGTAAAATGAAATGCTATGTGAGGTGCAGTTCTTGTTATCATTATTGTTATATATGCTGGTCTTCTCATGTAAAGAAAGGAAGAGAGAATAGTTGACTTATATAAAATTTTGATTGTAGTTGTTTTCTTGTCATTCAGAAAGCAAGATATCTTTGACAACTTGGCGTTTGTAATTCATGCAAGGAGCTGGAAATAATTTGTTGATAATGTCCCCTGAAATCTTGGAAATTAATTTCTGTCCTTATTTTAACACTGAAAAAAAAAAACTGATGTTGGCAGTTAAACCTTCAAAAGCACCAGCCAGTTTGGGGTAAATACACCATTATGTATTGTGCAGATTTAGAAAAAGTTTTAATTCCATTTCAGCTTTCCAGCTAGCAATGTTGGCATGAGGTAGACATCGCCACACATGATAAAAATGGCTACTGGCCAATCAAAGTCCCCCTGCTGCGTCTTCTACTCTCTGAAGTAGATTCCTTACTTTCAGGCAGTGCAAAGCAAGGAGGCTTCACGTACCAAATCACTTGGCAGCCTTCAAGTGGCATGAAAAAACAACTGTTTGTATAGCAAAATATTTTCCAGAGTTGCAGCCCAAAAAGGTTATTGCCTTCTTTCTAGTACACAGGAACAGTCCGGAAACATGACTCTCTCAGCTTTCTGCAACATGGCACCTAGAAGGGAGAAGGCTCCCTATTCCTCCTTGTTGTCAGCCCCTGGGCCAGGTGGGCTGGAGTGCCCCTTGGTGCCTGCTCACTCACGGCTCACCCTCCCAACACTCAGGCCCACTGCTGGTCATCCCAACTTAAGGAGAGAGAAAATCTAACTTGGCAAAGATGGCCCCTCCCTGCTGGTGCAGGGGTTTTGGCATTGTTTTTGCTGCCAGTCTGGTTGCCTCCTTGTTGCTTTTGGAAGCCTGCACTTTCTCTGTGGCTTTTGTGGTCGTTTCCATCCGCCAGTGTGGTCCCTCTCAGAGGCACTAGCGTGCCAGACCAGCTTATTTGAATTGGTGCCAGGCCACTTACTGGGGAGGTGAAGCCAAATCCCATATATTTAAAACTGTAATGCTTTGCTTGTCCACCTAGCTCCTGTCTCCTGAAGTCATTAGTTGTGGTTTTACTTTACTGTTAAAACACTCTTCTTTTTTTTTTTTCTTTCTCTCAGCTCTGGCTATTTTCAGCTGTATATATTTAGCAAGTTGTATGTAGGTAGAGATTCTGCTGTTCTACTTAAATCTCTTTTTTCTTCTTCTTTTTGTGTACTAAGGAAAGAGAATATGTTTTCTATTAAATGCGGGAGGAGGAGGGAGGATATAGAGAGACTTGATGTTTGACTAGAATGGAAAGTGAGAGAATAGTGGTAGCCTGTCCAGTGAAACAGAAATGGAGAGAAACCCTTTCATATGGTCACAGGACAGATATCATTCCTGATCTTGAATTTCTTCAGGAAAAATGGACCTTTGGTTGCTCAAGACAGACGTTTTGTGCTTTAGTTTGCTGGCATGTTTTAAGACTCTTAGGATATCATGGGGATTCCTTTGCAGCCTGCAATATCTAAGGCTTTGCAAAGGTACAGCATGATTGTACAATGTAAGGCAAATAAATAATAACATTTCCTTTCCACAGCTGAATTGGGAAAGTTAAGTGATTTTCCTGAAATCCCTCAGGAAACTTCAGACATATCTAGGAACACAATATGTGAATTCTAAGTCTCAAATCTTTCAACCATGGACACATTTCCATGTCTATTTACTCTAGAATTCTGCACATATGCTTTTCCAGTAAATATTTAGTTCTGGGGAGACATAGGGAAGAAATATTCCAAATTTTGTCAATTGAAGATGCCTGGTTACCAGTAAGTCTATCACTTATCAGTCCATAGTCCCTCTTTGAGGATAGCCACTGTGGGCCTGCTCTGCAATACTAAAAATTTGAATTTACCAAAAACAAAAAGAGAACTAATACAGCTTGCACTCATACCATATCTGTTTTTTGGAAGCACCATAAATAAAATCAAGAATAGATCTTAGACCATTGGAGAAACACTTACCAGGAGGTGATGATAAAACAGCATGCCAGCAATAGTCAAATATGACTGGTGCATCAAAGTAACACAGATCAGTAACTTGCTACCATAAAACCTATGAATTCATCTGCTGAAAAAATCTGTGAATCTCCCATATGGCTTGAATGATACAATACATATTGGAATTGCCAAGAATGAGAATTTGATTAATATGCTACATGATTCATATGATCAGTCAAACCCTACATTTTATTCTACATGGTTCTTTCCAGAATGAGGCTCACAAACCCAAATACTTGAAGAATATGATAAGTAACTTAATAAGAAGGTGAGTAAAAGAGATTTGTGGGTCACATGTTCAGAATAATAGAGACTGTGGCAAATGAAAGCAGTCAAGGTCCTTACAAAGGATGTACTATTGTAGCTTCAAACAATGCTTGCCAGGCAGGAAGCCAGGTCCAGTTTAGTCAGGTCATCTGAATTTTCAAGAGAATATTAATATTCAAATTTTTATGTAAGCTTCTGAATATTTAAATGTTGGAAAATATTTTTTTAAAAAATTTATGATATTGCAAAAATAGTACATTAAACAAGAGATTCACTGGATAGTCTCCTACTTTTGAGCATAAAGATTTATATGATAAGGTATAGGAGTTTCATGGGGGAGTTTGTAAAGGATTCAGGATCCAGAGAAGAGGGGGGATGGTTTGGTAAAAGCAAGAGATTCTTATGCAACTCCTATGTTATTAGTCTTTTTCATCACAGCACCTGGCACAGTGGTCAGCACATGAAACTCAATAAAGAAACCATACCTGCATGATAGCCTATTTGGGCAGATGTGGACACAGATCGCTAGTGACCCATTTGATTCCAAATTTGATGACTAGTTCTCAGTGCACATACCCTTCAGTGGAGGAGGTCAAACATTACTCGAACTCTATTCATCTTCTCCTGGAAATTCTTAGTAACCCTGTATTAGCCAGCTTCCTCCTGGTAGGACACAATTTGCAGCATCTGCCATTTAAGAAAGGAGAGTTTAATTTGTCCCACAGTTTGAGGGAATTCAGTCCATGATCAACTGTCCCCAGATCAGAAACATCTTGGTAGGAATGTATAATGGAGCAAAGATGCTTAATTCATGGTGGCTGAGAAGCAAAGTAGGGAAACAGTGCCAGAGAGAAAATGAAACAGGCACCATATTTTGTACTCAATATCATAATTCTATGGCCCACCCAGACACAATCAAAAGTATGCTTTAATAATCTGTTTTTGTTCCTCTACAAAGTATTTATTTTCTTCTCAATGGCATTAATCTTATCAACAGCCATGCCTCCTTTGGTTGATTTTATACATGGTTTCTTCTGGTATGATTTTTTTTTTTTTTTGGCACCCAGGATCGAACTCACAACCTCATGCTTGCCAGGCAGGCGCTTATGTTACTAAGCTAAATCCCTGGCTCACTTCTGGTACAAATTAAAAAAAAATTTCTTCTCTGTTTTTCTCCTTCTTACTACACATTTGACTGAAAGCAGCCAGTAGTGCCCATTGTATGACCTCAATTTTGACCTGTCTTAAAATTTCCACTACCATATCAATCAGTCTACCACTATTAATTTCAGTCTTCTGCAAAGGACATGGGAAAAATGTAGGCAAATTTTTGCCAGAGTGTAACATACATAACCTCTAGTACAATTGACAATGAATCCCCAACTAAAAATTCTGGAGCCTGATCTTTAATATCTGTATTTCTATCAGATTTCTGGTCTTTGAGCTCTGACCAAAATTACCCACCAGGCTCTGCTTATGGCATTCTTAGGTTTTCCTAGCTCACCTCTCCAAACTTTTCAAACTGTCTTGGGAAACCACTTCTGAAAGCTTCTAAATCACATGATCAAGTATAGTTACAACAGAGACCCCACTCTTAGTACCAATTTTCTGTATTAGCTTTCCTTTTGCTGAGTCACATAACTTAACACCCATAATTTAAAGGCAATGATGTTTAAGTTGGATCACTGTTTGAAAGGATTCAGTCCATGGTCAACTGCTTCCAGAACACCATGGCAGAGGGGTGTGGTGGTGGAAAAAAATGCTTCCTGGCAGCCCGGGAGCAGAACATAGAAACATCTCCAGAAAGGAAAGGGGTCCTGGAACCATATCTTATACCCAAGGTCACAACTTCATGACCTACCCAGATATAATCAAAAGTGTGCTTTACAAATATACTGGGCATCTCTTAATTCAAGAAATTCAAGGTGAGTTATCATGATTAATGATCATGACCTCTCTTTCCTGATTTCTTCTTTCTGTTTCTTTTTCTTCCTTTAATCCAATGACCTGGCTTCTGCTGCATCCTCTATGTGTTTCTTCAATGTTGGTATCGCTTGGTATTGAAGAGCCACTCAACCTATCTCTACAGTGTTCTTCAGTAATATCATCATCAGTGGTTCAGCTACCATTTGTATGTTGGCTGTCCCATATTTCAGCCTGAACTCAAAATTCCAAAATCAAATATTCCATTGCTACTATATACTGAATGTTTGTGTCCTCCCAAAATTCATATGTTGAAACTCTAAGTCCAATGTAGCTGTACTGTATTTAGTCATAGAGACTTTGAAGAAGTAATTAAGGTTAAATGAGGTCACAAGGGTGGGTCTTGACCTGAAAGGATGAAACATTGGACAGCTCCCTTGAATACCACAAAGAGGCCATGTGAGTACCACTCAGAGAGATATTAACGATCTACAAACCAGGAAGAAATCCCTTACCAAAAAAACTAAATCTGCTGTCATCATGACCATTGACTTCTAGCTTCCTGAACTGTGAGAAAATAAACACCTAATCTTTAAGACACCAGTCTGTGGCACTTTATTATGGTACCATGAGTGGTTTAAGACAGTTACCTTTTAGACATTTTTATCAGACTAGTCTATATTGATTTAAATGCAACCTATTTAAAAGAGAACACATCAATCATCTATCTCTTTCGGCATACTGTCTCAATTACTAGCTTTCAGAGTTTCTAGAATTATCAGAACCATTTTAAATTTCTCTTGCTTTATTACCTACTCATTGCAATTATTCACAAAGCTCTATTGGTTTTATCTCTCCAATGGCTTCAAGCCTAGTCTCTTTTTCTCAGTTTGGGATCTACCAGCTACATTTCAGGCTATTTCTTGACTGAGAGTTCTCTCTAATGTCTATTCTCTTTAGTTTCTAATTCATCTTCCATCTTCCATCCAGAGTTATTTTTTTGCAAAATCATTTGACTGTGTACCCACTTTGATGGAAACACTTGTTTCTGACCAGTGTCTGAATCCTTTGATTCTGCACAGAGACCCCCTTAGCTGAAGAGACACCTGAAACACTAAGAAGTGCTGTGCAGAGAGGGGCTGTGAATAAAACAGAATGTCAGGAACATTAATTCAGAAATCCCTTTATTCAGGACCCTGAGAATACTGTACAGAAAATCACACATTTCTATCCCAACAGGAGAAACACAAAGGGCATTAGAATCATGGCATCTGGAGGCCATGGGATTTTCCACTTCCAGTGTAATTTTCTATAGATTATTTCCTGATGATCAACAAACATACATACATGTGTATGTGTGTCCTTCTCTGTCTCTCATTTCCTATCTCCCTGTCCTCTTTTTTTCTTTCCCTTTCTGGAGTATAGGATATTGATTCACATTTAGACTCTCTAAATTTAAATCCTAGCTTCACAACCCAGTGTGGGTAACTGGGCAATTGCCTTTACCTTGCCAAGCGTTTGTTTCTGTTAAATAGTTATAACAGTAGTGTGTTTTAGTAATAGTAACTTGACCTTCAAAGTTGTTATAAGTTAGATAAGGTAGAGAGTTTAGCACACTGTCTGACCTATACCAAAAGCTAGTGTTAGCAATAGCCATAGAAATAGTATTTTATAATAGTCTCTTTAGTAAAGATGCCACTAAAATCACTTTAGAATTCTATGGCTCAAGGAACTTGCTTTGAAAACCACTGAATTAAGCTCCAGATGTTTTGACCACTTCTGCTTCTTGAATATACGCTGCCCCTTTTTTTCCCCTCCTTTTTCCTGAATGCTCCACTGCTAGCTCTTTGCATGTCCCACCCCCTCAGTTCATTCAGGTCTTTACTCCAAACTCAGCTTTTCAGCAACATGGGCCCTAAGAACCTCATCTTCAGTGCAACCATGCCCCTCTCCACACCACCACCAATACTCCCTAGCTCGCTCCCTGATTTATTTCTTCTCTTGAGGACTTGTCCCCAGAATACTCATTCTTTTATTATCTCAATAAAATAGACTTCCATTGTCTCTTTCTCTCACTATATGAGGCCAGAGATTTGCGGTTATTTTATTCCTTAGCACTAATATTTTCTCAGCAAATATTTACCGAATGACTAAATGAATATGCAAAAAAAATTCTGTAAATACCATGTGTTCATTTAATAGTGTGTTAAGTTTCTTGCTATTTATCTTTTAAATGAAAATAATATGCCAACTAGTGTATTTAAGTTTTTGACCAAAATTCCTTTTAAAATAATCTAAAATAAAATATTTTTATATATCATTGTATAACTAAAATATGGGTAAACACTTAAGTATGGAAGAAGATGAAATTATGGGAAAAACAGCTTAAGGTACAACTTATTATCATAAGTTTCCAGATTTAGCGTGAGCCCAATCGTGTCACCAATATCATAAATGTCTCTGGGAATAAAAACACATCCTGTGCGAGGTAGAATTAGTTGCTGCCTGCAAGGACACTGGGCAGTTCACTTTTTAGGGTGATATTTTTGACATTAAAATGAAATAAGTGAAATTTAAAATAAAATGTAATTGCAGTTGAATGTAACAAAACAGTTTAATATTTAAGAGCATATTAATTTTAAAAAAGTCCTGGCTTTTGGCATTATTATCATTATTATTAAGCACTAATATCCCAGAAACATAATTTTAAAAGGATGACAGGAACTCCTGCCATCTGTAATTGTGTGCTTCTGTCTTTCCATCAGCCTGGGTAGATTATTTTCTCATTTGTATTTTTTTGCTCACCTATGTCACCTGTGGTTTTGTACGAAGAATGCTATACAAGGGATGGGACTCATCTAGGAGGCTATCACTTAGCAAAGTACAGTAGAACAGGATCTGATCCTCATTTCAAGAACTCTATGTTGTTAGGTACTCCAGAGCAAGTCAACTCAGAGGCCTGAACGAGATTTATTAACCACACCAATTTAAGTAGGTAGCAATGGATATGAAAACTGTTAATCTAAAAGATAAATTGAGGCACAATGAGCATGAAAATAAAGAATTTATTTGAGCCAAAACATGAATTCTATTTTCTCAGAGTAAATACTCCTAAAATGGCATTCAAGAGGTACGGGTTTTAAGGCTAAAATCAAGAACAAGAAGGAGATTGCATTGTTGACAGGAATGTACAGGACACTGATTGGGCACTGCTTGCTTATACATTCTGAGTAACAGTTGTAATGAGTAGGAAAAGACTGTTGCTTGGATTATTTATTATTTGCCTGGTATCAGGGAATCTTCAGAACCTGCTGTTAGAAAGAATGATCTAGGTTACTGTGGTCTGATGCCTCACGTCTCCCCCACCCCACTGAACAATTTTGTGACCTCATTTACGTGATATTTTAAATCTTTTCTCAAATGGATGTTTATTCACAATAAAAAAATAATACCTCAGGAGTTTCTGGTGTCATATGAACCGTCAAGTATGAGTCAGGCGCTCTTTCTCTGTGAATGAGTTTCAGAAAAGCTAAAACCAAAATCTGAGATTCCTTTTATTTATTGAATTTTCACAAATATGGAGCCAAAACAAAGAAATCCAGGGGTCTCTGAGGAGTGGCTCAGGAAGCACAGTGTACGTCATCTTCACTGTGGCAATGGTCTCACTTCAGGAACCCTAATGATTAACCCTAGTGGCCATGACTCAGTAAACATGACTGACTTTTGGCTCTTAGGAAGTTTTCTATTTCTTTGCCTGATATCAGTGCACCCCCGCACCCCCATCTTTAACCTTTCTCTAGACAAGTGAAATGTGACTGATTAGGTTTCAGCTTGGCAAATTATAATCACACTTCAAGTTGGGGCTTCTTGAGGTGACTCACTACTCCTGTGTTCTGGCATTACAACTGGATTGCTTCTGATTGCTTCAACTCCTCAGGTGCAGATAATGTGCATGGCAGGGTTGACTGCTCAACTGCAGAGATTGCATGTGTGGCAGCTTGCCACTTCTTCATCTGATCTGCCTTGTGTTTACTTGGCCTAAAGAATTTAAGTGGCTTTGAGCAAGCCTACCATGCAGGACTTGGTCAAAGTCACTTTATGATACTGTTCTCTGAAGTGAATTAGAGATATTTTGAATACATGTCTGCACTCCCAAGGCTGAGTTAAGTGCAGTGTCATTTGGGGACTATTTTCAGAAGCAATATAGTCAGTCATGCAGTGATTTCTTACCTCATGGTATGGGTATCAGCCAAACTCAGTTCCAGATGGCATTTAAAGGGTAACATTTAGAGCTTTTATCTTTTATAGTTCTTACAGGTGAGAAAGCTGGTAAACATAAGAGCTGAATCTTGCGAGTGACCAAATTGAATTCAGGTTACTTCATTCTCAAATTTATCAGAAACACATTTTTCTTGCTACCAGAAGAGAGGACAAATGGCAGGAAATGTAAAATTGTGCATTACTATACTTCAGCCCATGGCTTATAGAAACTAACCTGTCGTTATTTTCAGGTCCGTGAGAGTTCTCAGTTAGTGAAGAGGCATTCTAAAAATCCAGAAAGAGTGCACAAAGTGCCATCTGTGGATATTCTAGATGTAAATAACTCAATTTCTAAATGATTTTTATTAGTATGTTTTAATTCTTTTTTTGTCAGAATAGTAGTAGAAAATTAAATTATGAATTCTAAGTACTTCTGTTTTTCTCAGGTTACTAAAAGACTCTTTTTCTCCTTTAAAAAAAATCTCAGGAAAGTAAGACACTGAGCCAGATGTCAAGATTTGTATCATAGTGTCAGTGATGAATACATTGCTGTTCGAATGAAAGAGTCCTTAGAAAATATCTCACCCTGAATTCTGATATCTCAGTCTCACTGATCTCACTCAAAGTAAACTGTAGAATTATTTTTATATTTTAACATTTAGGTCTACCAATTTCTAAGTTATATTCTACAAAATAAATGTGCAGATTTTTAAAATTTAAATAATGTGCTGAAAACCAGAATTTATTTAATTAGAATACATATATGTATCTATTTTTAATAGCCTAGAATATGCAAATCTTCTCTTGGTACCAGTGTCTTTTAGCATAAGTTTTGGAAGCTGAAAATTACATTCATCATTTGGAATGCAATTTATTAGAGGCTTTTGGAATCTGTGTTTATTTAAATGTCATTATTTTAGTTGTTTTCTATCATCTACATTTGAAATAGTTTGAGGTTGAGTCACTTGTACTTGTGTTGATTATAACAGAACAACATGTGAGAAAAATAGCCCCCTTTTGGTATGTGTTATTTCCCAAATAACTGACTCTTCCTTTTCCTGCTAGTTCCCTTCTACTTTGATTGAATTTATCACAATAGCGTCACAAAAAATACACAGGATGAGATTTTTTAATTGTTATTTTGCATTATTTGGTAAGACATTAGTCATTCGAAAATATTTAGGAAGAGGAGGGACCATGACAAGAAAACTTTGATACACGTGTGACACATTCCTGTCCTCCCTGCACTGTCTCCACTCATTTCTCTGGGCTCCTTGGAAACATGCTTTTCCTTTCTTCCAGTAGTGCCGGTTGGTCAGAGGAAAAGAGAAAGAGGGAAGGCAGTCTGGCCTCTCTAAATTGCCAGATACCTTTTCAGCTGACAGATTGATGCATTATCAGTGTGCATTTTAGAAGAAGAAAAGTTGAAATAGGTTTTAATAGCACATGGTGATTCTTTTGCTACTAAAAGTTTTTGTTTATTTTCAACACTGGAAAACAAGGCAGTTGAATAACAGTTCATTGGATAAGTGAATACTTTCTTAGGTTCTTTTCCTCCTGTGGCATATAAAATTGCATATCAAAATCCTTCAAAAATGAGGTTATCTCATATTTCAGTAAGCTAAGCTTTGAGTAGCATTTAAAATCTCAAAGAACCTATAGTGAGGAGGTTATTCACTTACAAAATGATAATTTTCACAGTTCTGAGATTCTACATAAAACATTTTATGTAGCTGAACTTTTCTGTCTTTCAAATTATAGTTGGTTATTTGTGCAAACAAGGGAGCACAACTTATTTGGGGTGGTGCATACCTGAGAATTTCCTAATTTTAGTGCCTATAAAAATCTGTAAGGGTCTTTCTGCGAAGTTGACAGTGGCTAAGATCTAGTAGGATAAATGTAGATATTTGATAATCAACAAATGGAGGACTGGTCATTCATGTTGAGGTAACAGGACATGGAGCCTTTATGTTTCATTTTGTCCATTGAAATCTAGATCACAACCAATGAACCAAGTAAGGTTTATTGCATGGCTGGCACGTGAGTAGAATAAATCTGGTTTCAACTTTCAGGTGGGATCAACACATAAACCTTACTATCTGACTCTACTACATTTGACACTCCCACTGGCAGAATAAGAATTATGCCAAGGAGTAAAGCAGTTGAAAATGTATTTTTGAATTTGAAAAATAACCAGGTGATTGTATAGCCAACTTGCTATATATCTGTAC
Source organism: Cuniculus paca (assembly GCA_004365215.1). NCBI lineage: Eukaryota > Metazoa > Chordata > Mammalia > Rodentia > Cuniculidae > Cuniculus > Cuniculus paca. Next base: position 551 of record RJWT010021415.1, on the reverse strand, counting down.
TACTCCTGACCAATTTTCCACTTTTCTGCTTATAAATGAATGTCTTCATTTGTGTGGGTATGTGAAAGACTCAGACATTGCTATAATCCAAAACACTACAAAGTGTTCTATGCACATCAATATTATGGTGAGGCATTTTAAGACCTGTACCTTCTTACCCTGCAATCATCTTCTTCAAGGCATAAAAATAAGTGTGTCTATCTAGTATTCTCATCCCATTTAAATTTTTATATGTTTCCATCAAATTTTCAATTTAGAGAAATGATGAATTCATTCATTTTAAGTAATGTAATAAGATAACGAGTCTCACTAGGCAGTAAATAAAGGATAACAAAGATCAATACAGATTTTAGTTCCTATGGGTCTAAGAAAGAAATTATCTCTAGTGGTTTAAAAAAAAAAGCTGCATTCAGGAGAGGGGAATGTCTTGATTACTTTTCTCTCCTTGTTGAGATGAAATACCTGATGCCCAATATGAAGGAAGGAAAGGTTTAGTTCTTACAGTTCTTGGAGGTTTCAGTCCATACTCAACTGGCTCCAGGTCAGGGTGG
>RJWT010021414.1:0-17589 GCA_004365215.1 Cuniculus paca | reverse complement strand
GTGCCTTTCTTTCTCTCTTTTGGTCATTCTTATTTCAAAGTTCACATTGTCTCCAAACCAAATAGCTACCTCTGATATTTTTCTGGGTTCTTGTTGCATGGAGTATTCTTTTTATCCTTTGACTTTTAGTCTGTTAATTTCTTTTTGAGTTAAATGTGTTTCTTGTATACAGAATATTGTTGGATCTTGTTTCTTGATTTATTCTGCTAGTCTGTTTCTTTTGACTGGTGAATTGAGGCTATTTTCCTTGGTGGTTATAACTGATATATATTGGCTTATTTTTATCACATTATTTTCCTGATTTTGATTCCCTGATTTTCCCCTGTTTAATTGCTTGCCCTGCTTGGTTGTTTCTTTCTGTTGTTTTTCATGGAGTTATGGTCATTTTTATCTCTCTCTAGAATACCTTTCAGTATTCTTTGTAGGGTTCATTGGTGATCATGAATTTCTTCAGTTGTTGTTTGTCATGGAAGCAACTTACTTCTCCGTTAATTTGGAAAGGTAGTTTTGCAGGCTATATAAATCTGGGTTGGAAGCTGTTTTCATTCCAGACTTCAAATAGTTCACTCCAAGTTCTTCTTGACTTGAAGGTTTGTGTTGAGAAGTCTGCCATGATTCTGATGGGCTTTCCTTTCTAGGTCATCTGTTTCTTTTCTAACAGATTTTAATATTCTGTTCTTGTGCTGAATTTCTAGGATCTTGATTATTATATGACTGAGTTTAGATTTACTTTGGTTATGGCTAATTGCAATTCTATATGTCTCACTTATCTGTAAGAGAGATACTTTTCCCATGCTGAGAAATTTTCCACTATTACTTTTGCAAATTGTTTTTTTTCTTTTTTTTATGTAATTTTTGTTAACTATTGCTTTTGCATTGACACCAATCAATCTTATATTATTTTTCTTTGCATTGTCTTGCAGCTGTTGAATTGTTATTTCCTAATCCTTGGTTATTATAAAGAGATCTTTCCTTTCATGATCACTAGCTGAGATCCTGTCTTTCAGGTCTGAAAGTCTATCTTCAGCTTCATTCAGGTAGTTTTGCCAGCTTTCAGTGGAAATTTTGATTTCCTGGATATCTGTTTGAATCAGTTTCATGCTATTTCTTTCCTGTATTGATCATTCATGGTTTCCATCCCTTTACTATCATCATCTACTTTTTCAATCTATCTGTACTGTAGATTTCAGAGCAATTCTGTTATGAATGTTGACATTTCTTTTTTTTTTTTTAACCTGAGGGATTATTTATGATCTGCTTTCCTCTGTAACCTCATGGATTTGTTTGTTTACTTCAGTTGCTATCATTTCAGAAATTGCAGGTGTGTGTTTTCCATTTTCCTCTATCTTGTCACCTGAACTTACTTTGGGTGGGCTGGAAGTCTGTTTCATTTTTTTTTTTGTTTTTTGTTTTCTGTGTCTTGTCATTTTGTATTTCAAATTTTTTTATTTTGTTTTCTGTGTTTGTCTTCTTACAAGTTTTTGTAGTAGGTCTTTATCACTAGTGGTTATAACTGATATATATTGGCTAGTCACTCTAGGTAGAGTTTGTTCTTCAGGAATGTCTTCTCTGTGTGGGCGCCTCTTTCTTTGTGTCGATTCCAGGATCCTCCCTTTCCAATTAATTAATAGTGAGATGTTGGTATCTGTTAGGCTCATTCCTCAGTCCTTTGGTGCTAGGGTGTAATGAGGCTTTACTGCAGAACTTTCCAGTATCATTACAGAAGTGAGAACAACTGATTAAAATAGATATGACCTCCTAACTACAGCAGTATAATTAATAATGACCATAGCATCGAGCACAGTTTAGAAACTAACTGTGGTAACTATTGTGTACTTTTACTCCTAGAAGCAAAATATACAGCTACATAACAGAGCCAATCATAAATTGGGAGCTTGTATACAAAACGTTTCCTTTTGGTAGAGTGGTTTTCCCTTGAGGTGGGAAAATTTAAGAAGGATAGTGGATAGAACAGAAATAACTGAAAAGAAATAAATTAGAAGCCAGACTGGAGGATGAAGGATGATCACACAAGCTTTGGGAAATGACAGAAGTGGACAGAAGAGAAATAATGAAGGAATAAGCAAGGAATAATTAAAGTTAACCAGAAAAATTAGAGAGACTATTTCCTCGTATAAAAATATGATGAATTCTGGAGAGGTAAGTTGAGGAAAGGGAAAAGGAAGATGAATAGATTACAACAAAAATTATATAAAAGACAAAAAAAAGAAAGAAAGAAAAAAATAGCGAAACAAGCCAGCAAAAAAAGAAGAAAAGTAAAATAATATAAAATTTTTAAAAATTCCTCTAGTGTCCACTGTGAGTTCAAAACTGCTGGATAACACTGCCAAGCCTACAACGCAGTTTGTGCTAGATTTGAGGCATAGTCTTCAGCCAGTACTTTCTGTATGTCTCTTAGTGACCTCCCACTCCTTACTATGTTTCTCTTTGGTGACATCTTTCTCCCAGTTGCTGTGCTGTTTTCAGAAAGAGATAGGGGACTGTTCCCAGTCCCAAGCACTGATGGCTCTTCCTGGTCCTTCTGTGTTCCTTTTCCTCTGGCAAGTCTCTGTCCTCTTGGGTCGTTTGTTGTAGGGTGGGATGGGATGCTGTGATATGGTCTGGTCCTCCGCTTCTGCTATTGCAGTTCAAGGCTGCTCAGTCCCAATTCTTACTCTTCTCCTGAGGTGGGGTGCTAACTTCTCATTTAATGCTTTGCAAGTTTTTCTGCCACCCTTACCTGACTCTGCTGTAATCTGTAACTTCCTTGGGTGAGATGGGGTCTACTGTGGGGTGTGTTTCTGCTCCAGCCTCTGGCAGCATGGAGACAGCCTGGGGCCGTGCAGTCCTGAGGTGCAGAGCTGTTTAATTCCCTGTGACTCTGTAACCACAGGTCACAGGTACTGGATTAGCTGTTCTATTTACTACTCTGCATGCCCAAAGTCTTTAATCTTCCTGGTGGTTCCAGTTAGTGCTCTGGAGTACAAAAGAAAAGGAAGAAAAGAAAAAAGAGAAGTTAAAGAAAAAAAGGAAAGAAAATATTAAAAAAAGGAAAACTGACTGATCATCAGGGAGGGAGCAGTTTGTGTCTGCAGAATTTACTGCTGCACTATAGCGTCTTCTGTTTGGAGGAAGGCAGAAGAGACAGGAGACCTTATACCCCATGTCTGTCTGTGTGGTTTGATTTAGCCACACTATTTTACTATATCCTTTTTTTATTTTTTCTTCTTTTAAGATTTCAAGTATGAAGAGGACTCGTCCCAATCTGGTGACCCACTGGCAGCCAGGTGGGCTGACAGGCCATTTTATTAAGTCTTTTATCTATGCTTTGCTTGATCTATTAGTCTCTTATGTCAGATTGAATTTAGTTTCAGGGTGCATGTCCCTCCCCTTTCCTCCAATTGCCTCTGTTTCAGTTGAATTTCTCTGAGTACCACTGAAAGAGTCTCCTCCTCTATTCAGCCAGGATATCTCGCGACTTTCATTTTGTTGTTTTTTGATTGTTTTTTAGATCATTTATCTCTTTTTTTCTTGTGGTTTGGTGATTTTTTTTCTAGTGCTACACTTTAATTCCTTACTTTTTTCTTTTGTGTATCTACTGTAGTTTTTTGCTATGTAGTTACCATGAAACTTACATAAAAGAACTTACTGTTATAAAAGGCTTTTTAAAACTGGTACTAATTTAATTTTGATCATACAAAAATATTCCTTTCTTTTCCCCCACCATTTTATGATTTTAATGTCAGTCTATATCTCTTATATTATGTATTCTTTAACAAAGCATTGCATCTAATGTCAGTAGTTTTATCTTTTAACTTTCATATAAAATATATGAATAATTTATTTATCCTAGTATAGATTAGGATATTTGAAATGAACCATGTATTTCCTTTTACCAGTGAATTATATACTTGCATACATTTTTGTATTACTAACTAGCTTAATTTTCTTGCAGCTTGAAAAACATCCCTTAAGATTTTTTAGAATATAGATCTGGTACTGATGAACTCTTCCATCTTTTGTTTGTCTAGAAAAACATTTATTCTTCCTTAATTTCTGGCAGACAGATTTTCTGGATAAGGTTTTCTTGGTTGGCATTATTTTCCCCTCCAGCACTCTGAGTTCATCATCTTATCTTCTCTTGACCTTTAAGGTTTCTGCTGAGAAATTTGCTGCCAGACTTATTGAAACTCTCCTACATGTGGTTTGTTTGCTTCTTTTATCTTGCTGCATTCAAGATCTTCCCCTTGTCTTTTATTTTGCTAGTTCACTTATAGTATGTCTTAGGGTGGTCTCTTCTTCTACCTGTTTTCTTCATATTTGGAAGCTTTTCAGCTATTATTTAAATAAGTTTTGTACACCTTTGTGTCTTTTTCTTATCCTTTTTGAACTCTTATCACCCTTACGTTTAATACTATTTTATAAATTGACAAACTGTCTTTATTCCTTTTTGTTCTTCTATTATTCTTGGACTACATTTTCAAATAACTAGTCTTAAATTTATACATTCTTTCCTCTGTCTGATAAATTTTGTTGTTGATATTCTCTATCATAATTTTTTGGCATTTTATTCATTGCATTTTATAGCTTGAAAATTTGGATAATTGTCTTAGAAAATAGTTTCTACTTATAAATTTCTTGTTTTGAATATTTACGTTTTTTTGGTTTGGATGAATTTTTTTTGTCCACACTTTTTTCAAGGTTTCTGAAGTTTCTTAAGCATTAAAATTCTTTCACAGGTAGTTTGTATAGCTCCTTTTTTATGGGATCAGTCAGTGAGAGACCATTATGTTCCTTTGATGGTATTACATCTCCTTGGCTTTTCATTTTTTGTTGCCTTACACTCAAATGTCTGTGTATTTGAAGACGTTGGGCTATATTCTAATATCTGCAAATGGGATTTATTTGTGAAAGTTCTTTATTGCTCATTTAGAGAGTCTGGCAGGTTATATAGTGTGGTCTATCCACAGGGTGGCTTATACAAACTGTCCTGTTGCTAGGGTCAGCAAATTAGTTCGTCTTGCTCTTGGTCTGCACCAAGTTGGGCCTGGAACCTGAATCCACTGGGCTAGATCTCTCTGATTTGGTTTATAGGTTTAGGCTTGTATCTTGCACATAGGGTGAGCCTGGAAACTGTATTCACACAGTGGCTGGTGTGAAGCCTGGGTTCACATGTTCAGTCTTAGTGTCTGGGTTTGTAGGGGGTTGTTGCAGTACAGAAATCTAACAAGATGGGCCTGTATTCTTGGTCTCCAGGAATAGTCTAAGACCTTAGCTCTGCTGGAGCATGGGGCCACAGAAGCATGCTTTCAGTAGGCTTGAAATCTCCATCCGTACATGAAAACTAGGTGCTGGGGTCTAAAGCTTAGAACTGACGTGGCTTTGGGCTGCTCCAAACCTTGGGAGTAGGCCTGAAACCTGAGTCCATGGAAGCCATCTTGGATGCTTAATTTAAAGGTATTGGCCTGAAATTTTGGGTACCTATGGATGTAGGGGCAGGACTGAAATGCTGGGTGGATCCTTAGTCCTGAAGAAGGAAAGTCAGCCAGTGTTGAGACAGTATTGAGTCTAGGGCTGCTAGAGTTAGTGTTTTGTCTTGGAATGGTCTTGAGCCTAAATCTGTCGAGGCTGATTTGGTGCTGTAGGTCCTGAACTTGGGTTGTGGGTACTTACCCAGTGCTGGGTTGTATCTAGGACTTAAAGTTTTAAGGACAACCTGGGAGTGGGTGGGACCAGAAATTGAGACAACCAAGGAGCCTGAAGTCTAGGGGTGAGGGGTTTGGCCTGATACCAGGCTGGGCTTAGTCTGTGTGTACAACCTTGGATTCTAGGCTCATGAGGCCCTGACTAGTGTTGGTTTTTATGGTGTCAGAGCCTGAGCTGAAATCTAAAGCACACTTTGGTACTTAATTTCTTCTCTATCTCAAGTGGAGAGTGTTTTTCTCCATGTCCTGCTATATATATTGGTGGAAGGGCTTACACAGGTCATATAAAACTGTCTTTATTACTCTTTTAAATGTGTCTTATTTCTATGCTATGCCTACATGTTATAATCTCTCATCTTATTTCTTTAGCTTCTGCAAACAAAGTTTTGTACACACAATTGTTCAAATCAAGATTTTGTTGGGACATGAATTTTGGAAAACCCTGATTTTAATTTTTGTAAGTCATTTTTCAATTCTTGTGCTTACATTTAAGTTAGCATCTACTCCTTAATTTTTAATCACATTTTTGGGCCATCCTGTATCAGAACTGTTGCAACATTTGCAACTATTGTTGAAACTCCTGCCTTTCTCTTGACAAATTAAGCCACACTCTCCTAGTATCCTACCTGTTTCTCTGGCCATTTTCTATTAGTCATCTTTTTGGATTCTTTTTACTATTTAAGTTTTTGTACCTTTAAATTCTTCTCTAGATATGTTCTCTTTCAGAAGTACATACATCTTCTCAGAGCAAGCTCATCTATTCTTTTAAATTAAGATACCCATTATATGCAGATGGATATCAATTACATATTCCTATCTCTAATACTTTCTCCTGAATTTCAAATCTTTTTACATACTGCTATGTCATACCTGCACCAAAAAGTCAATGTATATAGTGGAGAATTTGTCATGTTCCCTTCTGAGCACATTGCCAAACCTGTACTGTTTTTAAAAATCAATATTTTTCATGAACTATTCTTGTGAAACATTACCTGGCTTTTCAAACAAAAAACATGTGAATCATTTGTATATTCTGTCAATTTTCTTGAATGGAGCTAGAATGATTCTCTTAAGAAACCCATTTTAATTTGTCAATGCTTGACAAAAAACTTTTCAGGCCTTCTTAATTACTGTTTGAATAAATTAACGATCACTACTGCAGTTCCTTATCTTTCAGTAGAATTTACATATTCCCTCTTTATACTGATCATGGATTCAATTGACAGAGACATCTTAGGCAAATTTCTTTTATATTATGATACATGAGGCCTAGAGTTCTGAACTGGTATGGAACTCCATAGCATTAATTCCTTTTATTCTGATTTGGTTTAATCTTTTTCTGTTAAATAGTTATCCACTATGGCAAGCCAGACAGATTTCCAGCAGAGTGATTCTCCTGATGGCCTTTTGAAAGGCATCAGTCACTGTTGGAAACATAGGAGCTCCTACTGTGGATCAATTGAATTCAAATTCTGGGGAATGAACTCCGGCAGAAATCTTTTGTAAAAGTTCTGGAAACTCTAATGAGCTGCTACGTTTAAATTTACTCTTTGAACGTTGCTAGGTTATGGGAGGATTCATAACAGCAGGGTCAGTGGAATGAGAAGGGGGCACAGAAGAATCACATCAAATTCAAAACTTTGTCAACCTTTGTAGTGTTAGCTACCTCAAACCTTTGTAGTGTTAGCTTATAGCCTTGGGAAGGGCAAGCAATGGTACCATTTTGCTTGCCTAAACCCCAAACAGAGAGTTTATCTGTTGACCTTTTCTCTGAGCCCATTATCACTGTCGGTTTTTGAAACAACATATACTATTCTTTTTAAAGAAAACTTTTGTGCATTCTTTATCTCCACTGTTCTTCAAAATAATTTAAATGCTATCTACATGATGAAAGTTTTTATGGTTTCTTTTCCCCAATTAGAGTTAAATAATAACCCCAGTTTTCCTGCATCTGTTTATATTTACTTTCCTGGGTTTTTGTACCTTTTCAAGGTTTACCTTAAGCAGGTGGATGCAATTTCATGATCAAAAATTCTATAAAAATGATATTAAGAGGACTTACCAGATCTTAAAAAAATAATTCTGTTATCTTAAAAAAATACTTCATGAGACCTGTATGTTTAAAATGAACAAAACTTATGTAAAAGTACCTAGTACCAGATATGCTCAATTCATGTTTTGTAAAAGAATGAAGTTATTGTAAGATCAAAATAAACACATAAAAAGTCCATATATTATAAAACAAGAGAGATAATGGATGAGTCTTGTTAATATGGGAAAACAATTACAAGAAAAGAAAAGTACTTTTCTAGTCCAATGCCAACCAATCAGAAAGATTGTGATTGAAACAATAGAGACTGGGGAAAATTACCTTTCTAGCCAAATATTTTAGTAGCTGAAAATATAGCCATGGTAGATTTCAAAAAGCTCAGAGAAGGGTGAGCATAATTCCAGGTTCTCAAATTCTGTAAGAGATGACATTTAAGAGGGCTTAAAGCTCTCATAAAATAAAAATAGTTCTGTTACAAAGAAAAATAAGAAAAAAAATGTTGCTACATCTCATACCCCATGGGAAGCCTATATGTAAAGTGCACCAAATTGATATAGAAGTGAGTGCCTAGCACAAGTGTAACATAGAGTGTTGTCTGTCAGATAGAATATCGGTGAATGCTTGAAGGTCTCTTCATTGTTCTGCCATGCCTTAGTTCTGAGTATAGTATACCAGAAAAATTATATTCCTTTTCTTATTTTTGCCTGGAAGTTTAGAGTAAACATAAGATTCATTATTTTTCTTTCTCCTTTTCTGTAAAATTAGATGAGTCTAGAAAACAACACAAGCTATAAGTATTGCCATATAGGCATAATACTATGGACAACTCTGCCTCGCCTCTCCCTCTAAAGCAAGTAGTGTAATAATAAAGTTGAGACATCTGTTGCTTTAATCAAGCAAGTGGGTTTCTTGTAAAAATATTCTCAGATAACTGTAAATTTAACTATTTGAACTATAATATCATGTATTTATTTGTTACCAACTCATCAATTATGAACACACACATATCCAAATGTATAGATGTTCCATTTTCTCATACAAATTTTATCCTGAATTACTTATTTTTCTTTCATTTCCATATTATTTGTTTATGTATTATTATCTTTCTCCAATTTCAAATTTTATTTCTCAGATATGGTTATAGATTTTATGAAATTTCTTCAAATTCCTACCAAGTTTTTGTAAGCAGAGATATTCTTATTATAAATTCATCAAGAGAAGCATAAGCCACAAATAGTTAAAACATTTTAAAAAGATGATTATAATGTGGAAGGAATTAATCTACCTATACTAAGTCTTAACCTGCATCTACAGTAATGAAGATAGTACAGTAGTGGCAGAGGGACAGAGAGATCAGTGAAACCGAATAAAGATTCACAAATAATTCCTCATAAGTATTTTCACCTAACTTTTGATAAAAATGCAAAACCCACTTAATGGAGGAAGGACAGCCTTTTCAGCAATTGGGACTGCAGCAGTTTGATATTCAGAGTCAAAGAATGAGCCCCAAACTAAATATCACATTGCACACAAAAATAAACTCAAAGGGTATCAGAGTCATAAAATAGAAAAATATATTTTAAAATAAGAAAAAATCTTTGAGATCTAGGACTAAACATATTATTCTTGAAACCACAATCATGACATATAAACAAAATTTGACAAATTGAATTCATGAAAATTAAAAACATTTACTATGTGAAGACCAAGAGAAGGGATAAAAAAAAAAAGCAAGTATAAAATGGGAGAAAATACTTACCATGTAGTACCTACATGCCATGGGACACTGTACAACTTTTAAAAGATACAATCTACTAATATAACAAATGGGGTGAATTTCCAAATAATTATGTTGCATGGATGAATATGTGTGCATGTGCACACATGTACAGGCATGGAGCCCCAAAGGATGTATCCTGTGTATTTCCACTTGTATACAATGTTGAAATAACATAAAGTGGAAATAAAAAACAGAGTAGTGGTTTCATGGGGATTTATGAATATGAAAGCATATGGGAATGCTCAAGGACGGAAATGATTATGGTTTTAAAGGATGACTTGAGGAAGTTGTAACTGTTGGGTGTCTATTGTAGTGGTAAATAAATGAATCTACACAAGCAACAAAATTGTACAGAGTTAAACATATATCTCCTCAGACCCACACCCATAGAAAAGTCAGTACAAATGAAACTGGAGAAATTCTGATGTAATTGGTGAACGATATTGGTGACAGTATCCTGGTCGTGTGGTCTTATGAAACATTATGAGAGGATAGTGGACAAAGTGTACAGAAGACGGTCTCAGTATTATTTCTTATAACTGCATGAGAATCATCAATCATTTCAACAAAGACTTCAATTCAAATTTATTTCAGATAACTGTATATATGTTATATTTTATAATCATGTCATTTTGTCAATTTTGAGCAGTTGAAACATACTGTAATAGGGATGTTACCCGCCTTATTATTTCTTCTTTATATACAATTTTAACTATATCATGATTTGGGAATAAAAAATATTGGAAGTAGAAAATGTCATTCATTAATTTCAGTAAAGATGGGTTATATATCTAGTCTATAATGGTTTTGAATTTATATGAACAGATAGCAACCGCAGCACATGTGATTGTCAATAATGTACATTAATAACCACTGATTCAAAGTAAAGAAAGCTTAAAATATATTCTTTAGTGAACCATTTAAATAGAACAAGGGACCATTGAAAATTGTCAACACTTATAAAAGCAGATGGTTGATTTTTTTAAACTGAATATCTATCCTGTTGGTGATAATATTAGCTACACTAAAAAAAAAAAGAAGACATCCATTTAGAATTTATGATGTCAATATAACTATACTCGCTGAATTTTCAAATCCCATAATAAAAGCTGATAAGGAGTAGAGTCAGTTAAATGAATATTTGGAACACATTAATATCACATTCCCAGAACCAAGAAAATTCTTCAGTTACCCAGAGGAGCAGAGTTGCTATCTTTATGCCCAAGATTAAATATCCTGGATTCAGATCAACATACAGTTAAGATATTTCCTACTTAGAAATAAAATTTAGTTTGGTATGTGAATAAAGTAGACTCATGATCGCTGTTGGCAAGATCTAGAGTTTATAGTTCAAAATATATGACTGTAGTTTAAAGTTACTATAATTTTTATAATTTGTTATTCCCTGTAAGATAACTTTTATACTGACAGTTTGGCTGTGTTACAATCTTATTTTTGTTTCTACCTCATCTCTCTAGATTTACCTTTAACATCTATCAACAGCTGTATGTGTACTTTTCTATCATCTATCTGTCTAATCTATCTCTACCTACCTTCCTACCTATCTGTGTAAGCTTCCTTTTATATGGGAGATTTGAAAAGATCCTTATGATAGTCTGCTTAAACAGTTGATTTAAGAATAAATGATTTATAGTAATCATCAGAGTTTATCTGGTATTGTGGGATTCTAAAGTAAGGCTTTTGACAGCTGAAATTTTAATTTTTAATGTTAAAGAAGAAATCCTTCAAGAATGTCACTGCAGAAATAATAAATTAAAGGCTTAATGGTGTGCTAATAAAGTTCTTTCTGTCCTTATTCCCTAATTTATGTCACAAAAGCCTATTGTTACATGGGGGTTTTCAAAGTATTTCAGAATATTTATTATATGTACTTTTGGAAATGGCAAGCATTTATATTTATCACCCTATTTGGAAGTGTTTCTAGCTGAGGGAATAGTTGTGCTCAGGTAAACACATAGGAGCTTGTATTACAGTTATAGTACACTGAACAGCAGTGGTAGGTTAAGTGCATTCTAGCAAATTGAAAAGTGGAAGCATGCCAATGCCAAATATGCTGGCAGCAATTCAGACCCTGCAACATTCTGCACAACTGGAGGGTAGGGTGAGTAATTTTCTACCTGACCTGCTGATTTTCTGTGAATAGATTCAGGTATTGTTTAAATGACCTAGTCATATTTTCTGGGAGGAGGGAAGGGACTGTAAGACTTGATATGAAGTGTGTTTGTGTGAGTATGTGTGTGCATATGTGTGCTCTAAAGAAATATCAATAATTTTATTGCAGACTTTTCTAACAGAAATGAGAATTTCAGTTATCTATTATCTCAACTGCTGCAATTTAAATTACTGTGGGAAGTTCAGTAGATGAGCCTGGTGCAAAAGATCATGTAAGCAACTTTCTTTACTTTTGTTGCAGTTTATCTGCCTATCATGGTTTTTAAGTGTGGTCTACCTGCTGGCTGTTTACCTGCCAAGGTCCCTTTTCATTGGAGGAGGCAATAGGCACAAATTATTAAACCTTAGCCTAGAATTGGCACTTTTAAAGTTTTACTCATAACTCCAAATATGTTATGCTCTAGTTTTCCTTTATTTCCAGAGTCCCTGCAAGGAATGAGAAGCCTGTAGTTATAAGAAAAATTTATCACACATTTTGAAATACTTTTTAATAAACGAACAATAATGCTGACTCTTATCATTTTGCCAAACACAGTTCTACAATTTTCTCAATTCTAGCAAGAGTCCTGGATTATAACAACTAACAAACTATTCCTAAAGAATTTATGTCGGTATTTTTCCACTGCGAAAACAAGCATTGGGTACATGTTTAATGTATTTTATATAAATTTATAAGCTTCTCATTAGTTCAAATTTTAAAAAAACTATTTTTTAAAAAAATTAGATAGTAACTAAGGCAAACCACATGTGTTCTTATCATCTAATGGGGCATAACAAATCATCCTAAAATCTAATGTCCCAAAACAACAACTCTTTCCTGTTTCTGACAGTTTCTGTGAAGAGAGGACCTCTTTTATAATGTCCACATTTGGTATTAGATTATATGAATGAGATAGATTTGATTTATTATTCCCTATTCCTTTTTCCTCTGTGCCTGCTGTAATATGCTTCAGTACCTTCCTGAGATTTCAGAAAATGTTAGAAAGTATATCAGTTACTGGAGTTGAAAACCACGGAAAGCTCATCTATGGAGACAAAGGTCTGAAGATTAGTTATCTTTTTTTTTTTAGATTGGTTATCTTGGGAGGAGGTTAGGAGCAGTTACAATCCTGTGCTTGGATTCAAGATGAGGAGACACCATGCCACCTCCTAGTGGAAGGAGCTTTAGACTGGATTTTTGAAGAGATCTTGTGGAATGAAGCATGTATTAGGTGACTGTGTTTAGAAAATGCAGTATACTGTAACAGGAAAACATTTTCTATAAAGGAGCTTCACAAAACTGATGGCTTCATCAGCTATATACATGTAAATATATTCCATGGATAAGCTACAACTTAACATTTATAAAACAATTCATTTTTTTGCTGCTGTGCATTCCACTGTAGTATTCAAACACACCTACATTTCTAAATATAGTGATTGCTTAATTATATCATTTAAAAATTGCACTTCAGTTTTTAAATATAATGCTATGCATTACACTACAGTATTCAAACACACCTACATTTCTATATATAGTGATTGCTTAATTATATCATTTAAAAATTGCAATCAGTTTTTAAAACATTTCCTCACAGAACAAAAATTTAGTGTTGGATGGTAGCTGCATAAAGTCACTTGCGCAGTGATGTTTCCTAAGATCTGGGATCTTTTTGGATCTTGGGTGTGTTAGGTTTTTTCTGTATGGTTTCAAGATGAATGCTGCCCTGTATACACTCGGGGTGGGATGAGGACAAAAGAAAAAATATGGAAGTGTATAGTCCAGTCAACTTTGACTTCTAGTGGTGAATAAAATTCTCCCCTGGAAGAATTATCCAATCTTATTGGCACATGGTCAAGTCTTAGCAACAGGGACAAAGCAATATTGAGTATTTTGTGTTCTCAGTATTAACATTTTCTTAAATTGAGTCTCCTGGAAACATTTTGATACCGATTATTGCACCTATGGAGAGTGATTGTCAGAGATGAACTTGTAAAGAAGGGAGGAAAGTATGATTGGATAAAATGAGAAACAATTTTTTAATGTTGTAATAAGATCTTACCTCAATTTACCTCATCTGTTCTTTTAGAATACAGAAAAATCTACAACAGATTTGTCACAAATTGTGAGTCACAAAGTGTCACAAATTGAGGCAAGAATCCTGGAGCCTTCTGTCTCTATATCAGTCTGTCGTGCATTGCCTCGGGGTGGTTTCTCATACTTTCTCACAACTAAGGGCAGTTCCAACCAAGGAACTAAGCCGTGAGTGATCAAATGCAGATGTCTCCAGTAGTTTAGAGATGGGAGCAGCCATTCTGAAGAAGAAATCTGACTGTAGCTCTTACAGTATGCATTAGTATGGTAGCAAAGGAAAAAGAAAGAGGATACAAGGGTAGTCATTGGGGGAACCAACTTCTATACTGATAGTGTATATTTACTCTTTAGTATTTAACTGTGTGTTCTAAATATTTTATATTAAGAGATATTCCTTTAAAGTCATTAAGTGAATATTTAAAATTATATGTGTGTATACACTCAAATAATTCATTCATAGTGTGACAGAATTTGTGGAAAGCGTCTTCTAGTTACGAATATTGTGTAACTACAAGCATGAATTAAAAGTGGCATCTCTGAGATAAATCTAGGCTTGGTAAATCTATTAAGGTCATTCCTGCTTTCATATACATACTTAGTTAACAAGGAAGGAATACATAGTATTACAATGATTCTCGTTACCATTATATATTCTTAAGCTAGTTATGAACTCCCAAAGAAGACTATATACATAGAAGACTGACTTCAAGGTACTTCAAGTTTTAATTTTTTCCCCAGAGAGTTTGAAAGAGTGGATAGGTAGAAGATTTTGAATTTATAATGTTGAGTAATATATAAAATATATGATTTGGTTCTACTACTATGTCATATTAGAAGGGACTGGTTTAGGTTGAAAATGTGGCTTTTAGACATGTGGGATTAGTCCTCTTCATGAAGGATACTCTAAGTAAAGAACAAGATAACAATAGAGAACACTCATTATGTCTTGATCCCAATAGCCATACTGCCATTTCTCCTTTTTAAAAATCGCACTCCTTGATATATTCATAGAGAAACCATTGCTTCATAGAGAAACCATGGTAGGGACTGTTAACAAAGCTAGGGAAAACCTAAGTGCTTTACTAGACCTGCTAAAAAATATTCACCATCACTAGAGTTCAGACATTAAAATATATAATATAATTTTTCAAATCCGTTTTAGACATTCACTGTAACTCCTAAAATTTAGCAGGATGAGCAGTCGTAATTAATTACTTTTCTACAGTTTAACTAATGTATTACAATATTGGAAACTTGCCCCTCAGGACATCATAGCTCCCCAAACAGTGATTTCCAGTGCACTTATTGCATTATAAGAAAACAGGCTATTATTGAATTCACCAAATATAGATATAAAACTAGCCCCTAGCTCACAGACTGTATTATCACGACAACAGAAAATAAATTATTCACTAACAGAGAAAGCAGTTAAACATGATGTGTTTAAAGTGTAAAGAGAAAATAACCCATATTGTTTATATGTTATGTTTCATATACCACAGAGACAGTATTGTGAAGAGAACAGAATCAGAAGGAAAATGTGAGGGAACCTGAGATTCTGAAAGATAGAATAATTGACAAGAAAGAAATTGTGTGGCGAGAATAGAAGATAATAAGATAATATGACGGAAGAATAATATGGTCGCTCAAAGTTGAAAAATCAATAGATGTAGCTCAATCATGTTCCTGGGGGAATCCAGAAAGTTCTTGAAGGTTATGGCAGTGCATTGGTTATGTAGAGACTGAGTCCAGTTTAAGAAAAGAGAAGAGGATGGAATGAGTATAGGAAAAAAAGGAGGTCTAGATATGGAAAATGAATGCAGGAAGATAGTAGGGACTGTTATAATTGTATGTATGTGAAAAGAAAGAATAGATTTTGAAGTCCATTCCTAGAGGAGAAGGGGAAAACATTCATTAGAAATTAATTGGCTGAACAGAATGTGTAGGGAGAGACATCAAGAATTTCACTTAAATTGTCAGTGACCCTTAGAAATGTCGAAAAAGGAAGTGTAAAAGCAAGTCTTGCAGGAAGTATTTCCAGTTCTTAATAAGATAATTCAGCATGTGGGCTGGTACTATAAAGAAAGATCACAAGAGAGATTCAGCCGAGCTAAAAATCTCTGCACAGGAAGCCTAGAATGACATTGCTTAGACTTAAGTTTTTTTCTTGAAAATGTGACAAGTGAAGCAGCTGACAGTCTTGTCTCTTTTCCACTGGTGGAGGTGATAATGAACAATAAAGGTCCAAAGGGCAGGCTTCTGGAAGGAAGAGAAACATTTTGCCTGGACAAACAGTAGAATTAGCCCCCAAGTAATCCAGTCATGGCTGAGCCTTAGTTCAGGGAATACAGCTGCCCATTCGTGTTAGTGAGCCAGCAGGAGAGGTACATACAAGATGGTGGTGTGCCTTCCAAAGTCTGGCAGGCAAGAAAGAGGGATCCATATTAGTCAGAGCCTGAAGGTAAGGTAGGACTCTTAAAAGCAGCAGTGAAAAACAGACTGGGTTTTGATTTGGCATTCTCTGGTTCGGGTTACTAAGGATCCAGGGTACTGTGTACTCTTCTTTCTGTTCAAAGCGGGAGGTATTTATTAAGGTTTCCATGTTATAGGTGAGAAAGCCCAGTCTGTGCCCTCTGAAGCTAGGAAAGGAAGCAATCTGTCTCTTGCTTTTGGAACAGAACTGCATTCAGTGAGCAAAGCCAAAAGGCTGTGGGATTGCTTTTTCCCATGGCTGAGCCTGACAGTGTTTTGAAAGGCTTCAGGTGCAGTGCAAGCAAGCCAACCTCCTGAAACAGGATCAGGAACTGCACAAGATGATGCAAAACGCCCTCCACCTCCTGTGGCTCTGATCCAAGGCCAGGAAGCAGAGCTGGGGAGCATCCAGCCCTGGATCCTGCAGTCATGTGGCACCATGTGGCTGATGAATGAGGGGCTGCCCTCCCTGCAGCATTATTTTCTTGAATTTTGATTCAAGTTTCATATTACTAGATAAAAACTGAAAACACCTAAAAACGGAAAGTATTGTTATGAAGATAGAAATGGAAAATGATAATTTAACTCTCAGTTTTTGAAATAACTTTTTTGGTTTTCATTATTCATTATTTATTGAATAGAATTTTAATTTATCCAGGAATTTCTGATTTTTTTATCTGAAATATTGTAACATTGGTATCTATTAAAACTTTCGTTTCCTATTCATATACTTTTTACAAAGTAGTCTTTCATAATATTCCCAAATATTTTTCACATTATTTTCTCTATAAATATATTTGACCTGATTACAGAGAGATAAAAACAATAGCTAAATCCACAAATATTTGAAAAAAATATTGTACTTACAATATCAGTTTAAATCCACTCAATTCAACACATGCTTTACAAGCATCTGTTTTTTGCAAAGTCTGAGAGCAAAAGACAGGAAAAATGAATTCATCTTCACAGACTTCACAGGTGAAACTCGTGTAGCTAGAATTAACATATTGGTTTGTTCTAGTTATAAAATGCTAGTAAAACAAGTTCTCTGTGCCTTTCTCCCTCCCCACTACTAGTGCTTTTCTGAACCATTAAAAATGTCAACAAACACTACCAAGATTACATGGCAAATCTCTTATATATTCTAGTAACACTCGCAACTCCACATATGGGCCCAATATATTTGTGTATTAGAGACACCAAGAGTTGTTCAAAATAACATAGGCTGTCTTCCACCCAAACTCACAAATTAACTACCTCACTTTTTACCATATGATTAAAATCCAGAAGACATTCAAGAAGGTCTTCCAGGGTT
>RJWT010021413.1:0-17591 GCA_004365215.1 Cuniculus paca | reverse complement strand
TACTTGTTTTTCTTTTGATTGATTTTATTCTATTTCGTTTGATTTGATTTTATTATGTCTGATAGTATAAGCAGCTACTTTGAAGATAACAAGATGCATTATGGTAGCCACTGTTGTATTCCTCTTGTCTTGTTTTGAAGTCCTGTATTGCTTTCATTGTTTTGTTTTGATAGGTTTTATTCTGTTCTGTTTTGTTTGATTTTATTATGCCTGATGCTATGGGAAGTTATTTTGAAGATAACAAGAGGCATTATGGTAGCCATTATTGATTTCCTTTTATCTTGTTTTGAAGTCTTGTATCATGTTCATTATTCTGTTTCTATTGACTCTATCCTATTTTATTTCTTTTGGTTTTATTCTCTTCAAAAAACAAAACAAAACAAAACAAGAAAATAATTCCTAGATCTTTAAAGTGAAGACAAGAAAAAAACACACGAAAAATTCTTATAAACTGAAAAGTTACTTTCATGGCAACATGTATGTACTGTATCTGCCATTTAAAATGGGCTACATCCCTCCCAAACAGTTTAAACCAGAATAATAAAAAATAAGAGACTCCTATAAGAGCAATGGTTCAGTATTCCATAGTTAAAGATTGGTGTGACTTTACAGAACCTATCAATTAGAACAGACTATATATGTTGAAAGTCCACTCTTTTCAAAACCTGAGGAGCCTGAAACATGATAGAATGTATCCTCTCCTCAAGAATTTTTTAATAACACATTTTGAGTGCTTATTCCATGTTTCCTATGTTCTAATTCTCTCAACAATACTCTTAAGTTAGATGTTAACCCTGTTTATAGAAACAAAGACCTAAATTAGAACAACTACTAAGTGTTACAGACAGGATTCAAACGTGCTTTGTTGAGTTCACACCACCACATCCATCTTTGTGCTCTTCTATCTACAGTCAAGAAGAAGGTGTGCTGGCATTTATAATGAGACTAATACCTGTGATTGTTTCGGGTTCTAACGAATTGGGGAGGAAAAGGTACTAAAATAGATTTCTCAAGTGCACTCAAATTTCTCTTTTTAACTTGCTTCAAGATATCTGCAGAAATGCTCACACACAAGCTCATCTGGAATTTACAGTCCTTAATGTATTCAGTCTTTTCTGTTTTGTTGCTTTGAATATAAAGCAGGAATTTTAAGTGAGCAAGAAAAGAACTTTATACTCTATGACCCTCTGCAACAATAAATACCACTTTGTGATTTGTTTTGTTTTTGTTTGGTTGTTGTTATACTCCTTTAGCAATTATAGACTCTATCCAGAGTCTCAGGAAGTTGTTTCCATGAAAGTAACATCTCTGTATCCTAGTACAACCATAAAGCTACACCAGTCTTTAACTATGGAATACTGAACCATTGCTTCTATAGGAAATACTGGATGATGTTCCTCAGAGTTTTGGGATGCATTTTTGTCACCTACTCGAGTCATAGTTTTGTTGATTAATTGACACAAACCACAGCTAGTAGCACTGTAACACATGCCTGCAGGATGTTTATCTAACACACATTCTCCACCGGACACAACAGTTTTCTGATGCTTGTGCAGAGACATCAGGCAGAATTATAAAAGTTGGTAAAATTTATGTGGTATGTCTGTCCTCCAAATGAGCTTTCCTCTTTTTAGAAAAAATAACCTGTAGGTGTCTTAGTTATTTCATTCATTGCTGAAACAAAATACTTGATACCCAAAGTTAAAGGAAGAAAGGTTTATTGTAGCTCACAGTTTGTAGAGGTTTTAATCCATAGTCAGCTGACTCCAAGACAGGTTGGCATAAGAGAGGGGCATCACTGAGGAGAAATAGTTCATGGTAGGCAGAAGGCAGCAAAGCAGCAAAGTAATGAAGAAGCAGCAAGGGACCACAATAGCCCTCTTTCTGTCCCTTATATTATGTCCAGTCTACATGCCCTTAGGGCTGGTAACATTGATATCCAGGGTGGGCCTTCCCATTATTCACACTCAGAACCATGCCAAACCAATCAGTGGGCAAATCTAGTAATTATACACCCTTCAATCCCAGCATCACACACTCTAGATTCAGCTACCTGTGAGAAAACCCCACCTATGATCAAATGAGGCTTTGGGAGGACATCCAGACACAAGCCATAACAGTTGGTCAATGAAAAATGGCTAGCTGATATATTGCTTTCTCTATGCTAATGAATGTCTTCAATTTTCCTGATGCACTGGCTTCTCCTTGGGCCAGGTAAAAAGGTAGAAGATCAAATTCACAGAATTGTACTAGATTCTCTCCCTAAGACCAGAAAATATAGTATCAGCAAGTTTCTCTGGGAATTTAAGAAACTTATCTAATTAACATAGAGAACCAGAGTTATATATTTTAGAGCTGCTGGACAGATAGTAATATTTCTCAGAACTCATGAGCCAAAGTGATATGCTTTGGATTTGTGATATTTCTTTGGTCCAAGTAAGAAAACTTACATTTCCATTTGTTCTAGAAGTTACACTTCAGAGCTCAAATAAATAAGATATGCAATGACTAATTTTTGATATACTGAAAGGATCTGATTCCCTGATTGCAAATAAGGGCAAATACATTCTTTCTTTTCAATATAACTTTGCTTTTGCTCCATGAGAGAACAGCCAGGAGATTTCTGCTCCCCAACTTCTAATACCAAAGAAAGGACATGGTCCTCTCCACACAAATTCATGGTTCTAAACATAGGAATGGAAGAACTTTGGAATTAAGCTTCAAATTCCATAATACAAAGAAATTTCAGTTTTACCAACAGCAATGCTAACTGGCCCCACTAATACTTCATGCCTCAAGATCAAAAGGAGCTGATCACTTGCACTTGGCTTGTTTTAACGCACTCACACACAAAATTTCTTGCTTACAATCAAGAAATCAAGAAGAGTTTTAGGACATTGCACTGCATTCTGCAAATTATTACCCTTGTCTGGATGGAGCTCCTTAGTGTCTGAGGGTGGATTTCACAGATTCTTCATTCAATGCTTCTTTCACCTATACTAATTGACCTGAAACTATGTTTGTAAGGGACAGGACTTCCCTTAGAACTATGACAGCTCATGCACACAGACTTCTGTGTGGGGTCAGTCTTGTACCTCCAGATTCATCCAATGCCCAGGCAAGCTGAGAGCCAATCACTCACACATTACCAGGATCAAATGTGTTGGGATTATAGCATCAGCTCCATGATGCACAGGTTCAGTTTATCTTTACTCAAGGAATGAGCTAACATATAGACAGGACTAACCCTTTCCTGAATAAACAGAGTGGCCTTCACTCATTTTAAATGCATCATGTGGCATATCTTATGCATGTGTATTTGTATAAAACAGAAAAATAAAGTGATCTTATATCATTTAAGAACAACAATCTAACTTTGCACTTGGCGGGTTGCCCTGCAATCTTTCCCTCCACAGTTCCTCCATCTTTCCTCTAGCTTTCTGAGGCATTCTTCTCCCGTCTGTCCCCATGGCTTTGCATAAGGTGAATAAATCAACATGAAGCTCTTATTATCTTATTTTCTCTCTGCTGCCTCCTACTCTGTCCTCCCAATCTTGAATGCTTTGAGAAAAATTAATGCTCCTGTCTCTAGCAAATGCATTGCTCCTATAATTCAGTTTTAAAACAAGGATACTAACAGAGGCTAAACCTTGGGTAGAAGGTTCATTTTTCACATGAGTAATTGAATCCCTGCATTCAATTTTCTTTCAAGTATTAAAGACAACTGATGTCTCTCTGAGAACTCTTATAAAATTTCTTCCAGACACTTGTCACGATTTGTTAGGGCTATCTCTAAAACAGGAGGGCAGGATATGGTGGTGGCAAAGCATTTTCCTATAGTTCACAGGTAGAAGGTTATTTCAAAGCACCAAAAGTCATAAAAATTCTTTATTTCATCAGCCTCTGCTCTATGCTGTTGATATTTGTGTAAAATTAGAATATGGGCTTAGGTGAAAATGTCACTGAATTTAACTTAGTTTTCAACTCATGCAATAAATAGTCTTTAGAAGAATGTTTTGCCCTGCCAAGGTTTTAAAAGATGATTTCTGTCAAGAAATATCTATTTAGTCTATCAGTAGTGCATTTGTGTATTTTAACTGATCTATGACTTTAATAGTGGTTTTCAGTCCATTGGAAATACAGCTTACTACTCCGTGGTCACAGTTACATTCAGCAACTATGTTTCAGGGAATGAAGTTCACCATGGTACTACATGGTAAAATACTGTTTGTGTGATCAATGGCAGTCCTATGAATCACATAGGACTACATAAAATATAAAATCATATAAAATAATGATTCAATCTTTAATTTTCCTAAACAGATTTATTTTACAGTTGACAGAAATGGCTTTATTACTGACTCTAAGACACCCAAATTTTCCTCAGAAGTGTACTCAAACTTTTGCATGTCTTTTGAAGTTGTAGCTTGCTATTTTTCACAGTAATTTATTCTGTTTACTTTGTGTAGCCTATAATTGTTTCATTTCCCATTTCTGATTCTTAACACTGCCCCTTTCTCCCTGTGGTTTTTGAATCCTTTAGAAAGCAATTATGTGCCATCTACCACTGTCTTCCTTTGTAATGGGACTTGAAAACCAAACACTAGTGAAATATTATGAAACATGAAATTAATGAAACTATGATATGCATTAGTGACCACGCCTACAAAATCAAGAACTGAATCAAGAGGTCAGATCTTCCAGCTTTATCATTCATTTAGGCAGAGCAACTACATTCAGGGTCCACCCTTGAGAAAGTCTCTGGTGTTTTTTTTTTTTTTCTTAATTAAGAAAATAGAATTCCCTGGGTAATATCAGGGAATTCCATGCAGAAGAGTCTATTTGGAAGAAAGAAAAGGATCAGAGAACAGTCTACAAAAGAGAACCTATTAGAACTCTTCTAGTTAATACTCTATATATAGCAAAGCATTCCAAAACTAATGCTTGAAAAAGTACAAACCATTTACTTATTCATGATTCAGAAATGTAGAAAGGACTCAGCTAAGAGTTCTGTTCCCTGTGATGTGAGCTGGAGTCAGTCACTCATTTAACTTTATTTGGCTGAGAGCTCAGCTTTTAGCTGGACTGACCAGGGTAGCTTTACTCATACAGCTAGGTACTCAGCTGGAGTGGGTGCAGATCTGGGGACTGGGTGAACTTATTGCTTTAACAATGTTGTTAGACTCCTTATATATTAGTTCAGGACTGCAAAGGAAGCCAAAGCTGAAGCTGTCAGGCTTCTAAAAGGCTAAATCTGGAAAAGCCACAGGATCAGTTCTGCCACATCCTACTGGCCAACAGAAGTCACAGGCTACCTCAGATCCAAGGGAAGAAAAAATAATTAGGTTCTGTGTCTTAATGGGAGAAGTGGAGTACACAGATATGGATGGGAGGAATTGTTGATAAATCTTTTGTATGGGAGGGGGGCAGTTGGAAATCAGTCAAAACAACCCGCAATATTTTTCTAACTCAAATTCTAGCATGGATGAGAGTATTAATGTTCACTTGAACAAGTTAGTAGTCTTCCTCCATAACTTAACCTCACAAGTTAGAGTTATTTAAAAAGAACATCTTTTTCCTGTAAGTATCACTACATATTTGTTACTATATCCTCATTTTAAATTGATTTGAGTTTCAAGTGTATACTACCACTATGAGTCATCTGCAGATAAAACAGCTAACTTGTATAGGAATCCATCACATATAATTCCTCAATAGAGTGAATCAGTCAAACTCAAAAAAGACAAAATTCCCCCTTATTTATGCTGCCTTACTTAATTCAAAGGATCCTTGGCTTCCAATACCACAGAAGGAGAAATACATCAGACAAATTTCTACAGACAAAATATTATGTGATTTTTTTCATCAAGCTTCTGAAGGATTCTCAGGGGTAATTTTTATCTTACATGATCTTTACCTTCTGTTTCAATTATGATTCTTTGCTTGTTTGGGGTTGTTTCATTTGGCTTTTTTTTGTGTGTGACAGGGTTTCACTATGCAATTCAGGCTGACCTTGAATTTACTATGTAGCCGAGGCTGGCCTTGAACTCACAGCAATCCTCCTGCCTCAGTCTCCTGAGGACTGGGATTACAGATATGCACCACACCTGGATTCCCGATTCTATTTCATTGTTTTATCAGTTAATAAATTATTACCGCTGTTATTATTTTTTTGTGGCACTGAGGATCAAACCTAGGATGCTCTGTCACTTTACCAAGGAACTACAGCTTCATCTCATTTGAGACAGGGTCTTACTATGGCTTGGGCGGGGCTTGGATTTGTGATAATCTTGCCTTAGCCTCACAAAGTAGTGGACTTAAAGGCATGTGCCACCACGCCTGCCTATCCTAATTTTAAAAGTTACCAATCAGCCACTCAAGATAAGATTGCACTCTGTAATGTTCCAAACTTTCCAATGTAGTGTTATAAAGAGAGCGTTCCCATCACAGTTTGTCTTTCCTTTTGAATAGTTTCTTCCCAATTCACAATATCTATTGTACATTTACATCCTATTTACTTGTTTATTTTTTCACACTAATGAGACAATATGATGTTTACACATATTGGTCTGATTTCACTTATTAGTATGGTCTCAAGTTGCACCCATTTACCTATAAAAGTCTCAAGTTTATCCTTCTTTATGGTTGAGTAGTACTCAAGCCTGTGATGGGGAAAATGGAAAAGAAGAAAGGGAAAAGGAAAAAATACATATACATAAGATAGTTAAGATAGTTATACAGCTAGCTTCATTTAGTTGCTTGAAAATAATGTTTTGTGCTAATATTGTTAGGACAAGATATGCCTATATCTTATACTCTGAACAACAACTAAAAAGATAATATGTAATGTATTAACTATTGTAATGAACCAGCTAACCTATTTTGAAACTCAGTTTCATGGTTATGTTTATCTTTCTTCCTTTTTTCTCTTTTCTTTGCTTCTTTAAAATTATATATATATATATATATATATATATATATATATATGATAGCTAAGATAATTGTACTACTGATTCTAATAGTTCAGGGGAAGGAGCAGGAGCAGTTAGTGCTTATATTGTTTGATTAATTTTGCATGCCTGTATCTGGAAATCTGAGCAACTATTTTGAAAATAACAATATGCAATATAATAACCACTGTTAATTTCCTATCATCTTGTTTAGAACTCCTATATTGTTTTGGTTGTTGTTTTATATTTTCTTTAAAATAAAATAAAAATAAATAAAATAAAGAGAGTGCTCCTCTGCTTCTCAGTTTGGGCTTACTTAGTAAATAAACTTAAATTCTCTTCATAAACTATCTTTTAGGCTTGCAGGTCCAGCTTGATAGCTATATTCTTTTAGTTGCAACAAAAAGTAGTTCCTTGGGATCAGTTTAGATATAGATGAAACATATTTTTATACAAGAAAAGAAATGAAGCATTTCTTTTTGATTTTAATTGACCTCTGATTACCAGGCTTTTATACCTGATCACAAGGTCTGCAGGCAATATCCTATAATGTTCTATTGTTAAACTTGTCACTCACTAATAGCTGGACACAGAGATAGTTTTTTCTTTTCAGAGTTCCTATTAAAGGGTTTAAGGTTGAAATTTAAGGGCACATTAATGGGCCCTTGCTAAAAGAAAGAGTTGCACATCATCATCATCATCAGTGTTTAATCTTGTGAAATATTTACTAGGTCATAAAGAACTTTTTAATTTCGATTTCTAAGATCCCTTCCATGTTGAACACGACATGGGGTGATGGATTAAAAATGCATGCTAAACTAATAAAATACACTTTATTCAACATTGTTTTAAACAAAGAGTTTTACATGCTCTTACTGTGGAGAAAAATCTGCATCCTTTTGTCTGGTTTACACTGGAAGACAATGTATCACTTTCAAAATATTTTTCAAAACATAATGAGCGGTGTGACTTCTTATTTACCACCAGCTTTCATTCAAACATTTCTGCAGTCATTGATAGAAACTCACTGTACAAGATCAGACATCTGGGGGGGAAAAAAGCATTCGATATATCTTTTTGGAAGAGCTGGTTTTCATTCTCCTTAAGGGGTACTCCAGTGAGTGAAATGAAAAGGCAGGGGGTCACAGTGACCCTCACATACTTGTTTAAACAGACCAACCCCACCCTTTTTTTTTTTTAGCAGTTTTGCTCATTTTCACCTCAGTGTAAAATTTCATTTGAACTAAGAGTTCTAATGTCATCAAATGTTTGAAAACTACAGCTGAAGGGACCACATATGGATTTATACATCCCACTAAATCTATTGACATGTTGTGATATAATTCTCCCTACTGATGCTGCTAAGGTATTTTTTAAAACTGAAAGTTACAATATAAGCTATTCAGACTGACACTGTTTCTCCCCAAAGCCCTCCTTTAAGGTCCTAACCTATGGTTTGAATGAGTTTTGAATGGATGCCAAAGGTTTCCTATCTTCTGGGCTAAAGAATCTAAGAAAGTAAGTCAGGGTAGGGGAAACTCTCAGCAATAAAGTTTCAAAGAATTCTCAGATGTTAATTCTGATCCAAGTGCCTGGGTGATTCACTGGCAGGCGATGCTGAGTAATCTTACTTTGGATTTCTTAATTCGTGTTCTACTAATGGATTTAGCCACAGCTCCAAAGGTTAAGAATTAAAGACCCCACTTCCACCTCTTTTTATTAAATTATTCTAACCTCACCGTGGGTAATTCATCACTGTCTCTCTTGTTCTTGGTATACATGTTGGAAATGCAAGGGCTACTTTATATAGTCACCATCTCCACCTGGCAACCATAATCTAAGTGAACAAGTCCTGAGTCCAGTTTCTCTAAAATTTTAAAGGGCACTTATTCCAATGTTACATCAGGTGCTGCAAAATAGTTCTAAGAGACTTGTGTCCCTGGAGAATTCTCTTTAATTGGATTACATTCCTGGCCTTTGTCTTTGCAACTTTCAATGTTGTTTGTGGTTATGCCTTTAAACATCTTGGCTGAAGAATCATCTGTTGACTGTTTACATAGACTTTATTCCATGGACTCATATCCTGATCGGCCACTTGAACAAAGGAAATGAAGTCAGAATTCACATGTACACCCCCAACTTCTCATACCTGGGAATGGTGTTGACATTCTCCAGTTTCTGTACATTTAATAAAATGTGCTGAAAGAATGAAGACCTTAACTTCATGGGTACCTGTCACAGACAAAATTATGTCCTCCCCAATTTGATATATTTAAGCCCTATTTCCCTCACTATCATCCCAATGTGACTGTATTTAATATAAGGTCTTAAAGGAGATGGGTCAAATTAAGTCATAACAGTAAGATACTAATCCAATAAAACTGAAGTGCTTCTCAGAGGAAGAGATACCAGGAGCATGCCTATATGCTCAGAGCAAGGGTCACGAGGTCACACAGTATGGAGATGATCATCTGCAAACCAAGGAGACAGTATGCAAGAAAGACCAACCTGCTGGTACCTTGATTGTGGACTTCCTACCTTCAAAACTGTAACAAAATAAAATTTCTGCTGCTTAAATCACCCAGTTTACAGTATTTTGTTATGGAAATACACTCTTATTTTTAGATCACAGTTCCCCAAGCCTTTGAAATCTCTAAAGTGAGGTGTTGCTTTGTATACTCATGAAATGACTTTTGGCTGGAGCCCCTGGATGACCTCATGATGTGGGGGCTGTTTGTCAGAGGAATGTCATATGATCTCAGGGTCAATTCTTTCATTCCCTCACTCCAAAACACACATACCTTATGAGGAACGGGAGAGGAGCTGAGAGATGAGCTGCTTAGCAATGGTTAATGATGTAATCAGTCACACCTACATAATGAAACCCCTATAAAAAGCAAAAGAAATAGGTTCAAAGATCTGGGGGTGCCTGGAGTATGGCACATCTAGCACGGACATAGGAACTTCATGTCCCTTCCACACACTTTGCCCTGCACATCTCTTCCATCTGGCCATTCCTCTAGATCTTTTGTAACATCTGTTATAATAGGTGGTTAAAAAGAAATAAAATGTTTCAGAGTTCCATGAAAAAATTAACTGAACCCATAAAGGGAGCAGTGGGCAACATCTCTTTATAGCCCTTGGGTCAGAAGTGTATGTGACAACCTATACTACTGCTGAAGACTGACATCTGAGGTTCTGGGGGACGGGAGTGGCTCATAAGGTATTGCATCCTTAATTTCTGGGATCTGATGCTATCTCCAGGTAGGCACTGTCAAAATTGAATTGAATAAGAAAACATTCAGTTGGTGTTTGCTGGAGAATTTAGTGTCCAAAGCATTGAGTATAGTGTGAGAATACAGAGAATAGCTAGTGTGCTTCCCCTCTAACAGAGTCCCAGAAGACTAATGCATTATTATAACTGGTCCACAAAATGGAACTATAAAATTTAGATTTTTTTCTTATGTCATACAGTATATTTTTTTTGTTTTGATTTTGGTTTTTCATTTGTTTGTTTGTTTGTTTGTTTTTGTACTGGGAGTCAAACTCAGACCTTGTATTTACTAGGCAGGCACTGTGCCACTGAGCTATATCCCCAGCCTAGATTTCTTTTCTTTAAAGACAAGTGGTTTCTCAATCCTCTTCAGATCTAGAGTATAAATTTCCACCTTCACCTCTCCTCAGCCCAGAGGAACCAATAGAATATACAGATGTTGGCACCACAAGGTCAAAGTCCAGCTTCATTTCCACAGAGAAGAGAGGAGAGATCTGGGTCCAGGAAGGGATGAAGTAAGCCTGAACATGTCTCTTGTCCTACTGTATTCCTCCCTACACTGTTCTTTACTATAAAAGATTCTACACATCTGCATAATTTGGATGGTGATGCCCCCTCTATCTTTCAGAGCTAGCTTTAAATAAATCCTTTTTTTCCAGTAGCCAGCAAATGAACCTGGGTGTATGGACCCAATTGCCTAATAATATTATCACATAGCTAAGATACCTGAAATAAATCTGAAGTTTCCAGGTGATATTATGGCTGTCTTTAAAGATCTGAAAGTAAGGGATGCTACATGGAGAATCAGATTTGTTCTCTGTATACCTAGAAGGAAATCTAGAACAGGTTGGAAATTATAAACATAGTTATCTTGGTCCAATTATAAAACTCTCTGTTAAAGCTTTTCAAAGAAAAATGAGAAATACGAATGGTAGAGAAATACAAATGGCAAATAAATACATGAAAAAATGTTCAGCATCATTGGTCATTAGAGAAATGCAAATTAAAACAACACTGAGATTCCATCTCACTCCGGAAAGAACGGCCAAGATCAAGAAATCAACCAATAACAAATGCTGGAGAGGCTGTGGGGAAAAAGGAACTCTTGTTCACTGTTGGTGAGAGTGCAGGCTGGTGCAACCACTGTGGAAATCAGTGTGGAGGTTCCTAGGATTAGAAGTTCCATTTGACCTAGCTATCCCGCTTCTGGGCATTTTCCCAGAAGAATCGAAAACATCATACCACAGTGATATAGGTGCACCCATGTTAATAGCAGCACAATTTGTAATAGCCAAATCTTGGAAAAAATCCAAGTGCCCATCAATCAAGAAATGGATACAAAAGATGTGGTATTTTTATACAGTGGAGTACTACTCACCTATAAAGAATGATTGCATTGAGGTTTTTAAAAGTAAATGGATGCAACTTGAGACCATACTCATAAGTGAAATAAATCAAACTCACATGTGTGAATACCGAATTGTCTCCCTAGTGTAAGAAACTGAAAAAGCAAACACAGTCCAAAATCTACAATAAATATAGTGTAAGGGTAAGAAACTGCTCAAAGAGGAAAAGTAACTGGAATAGGGGAAATGAGCGAAGGAAAAGGAAAAAGTCATAAATCTGTATATACATACACAAGATAGCTAAGATGCCTATACCACTAAGTCTATTAGCTCTTGGAAAAGAATAGTTAATACTCATATGATTAGATTAATTTGCATGTCTATTTCTGGTAATCTAAGCAATCCTTTAGAAGGTAACAATATGCAATATTGCAACCACTGTTAAATTCCTATCATCTTGTTTAGAAAACCTATACTGTTATTGTTTTGGATTTGTTGCTGTTGTTTGTTTGTCTCTTTTGCGTTTTTCTTTTCTGTGTCTTTTTTTCTCTTAAATAAAAAGAATGAGAATGAATTACATGCAAAAGAAAGATCTTCTCAGATACATTACCATTTGTCAGGATTTTGAGACATCAAGTGGAATTTTAGGGCACTGTGCCTCAACGAAGATTTTAAGGTAGTAAAAGATTGAGACATGTTACAGAGGGTTACTATTAGCCAGGCCCTGATCTTTGACAAAACACATAAAATCTTGGAATCTCAGTTTTCAAAATCCTTCTTTAAAGCATCCTTAATTATTGAGAAACTCAAAAATAATGCATTAACTAAGTATTCTATGAAGAAAAAGCATCATCATCACTCTCACGGCCACTGTCACCCTCACTATCATCACGTCTGCATTGTCATTACCATTACTGTCACCATCACCATCATCTGCATCACCATCACTATTGTCACAATCACATTCTGTTTGACATCAGATGAAAATGTTCCACGTATATGACAATTTCCATTCATACGGCAAAAATATGTAAACAGTATTTCTTTTTAGTTTGGGTTTGATTAAAAAACATCAATTTAAATTTGTGGCAATTGAAAAGGCAATCACATAGAATCATTAAAAACCCAAACTCTGTAAGTTTGCACAATAAAAGAGTAACACAAAGCCTAAAAGAAGTCGGACAGAGGGTTCTCTTTTTCAAAATGGGTTAGATGACACCAGAAGAAGCCAAAAATCACAAACCATCCCTTCCATCTGAGGGTTGGGAAGCCCTTTGTGGCTGAAACAAAGCTGCCATTTCTGTGAGTTGCCCTTTGAAGAGAGGGCTCTCCACCAGTCAGCAGTTCTTGCAGCCTCCCATTTCTTCCATTCCTCACTTTTCAGGCCTGTGAGGTCTGGTGCAGCCCAGCCTTTGTGTGCTCAGTATGGCTCCCATTACTGCACAGAAGTGATGTCAGGAGGCTGTGACTCAGGTGAGCAATAAGGAGCAGATGGTGCCTCCACAAAGGCACAGGCTTTCACACACCCTGCTCTTGGAATATGAGTAATTATTATAAATGGGATGGGTGAAAGGCTGAGCAAAGATCCAGGTTTTTCAAGGGGATCTACAAAGCAACACCTTATGGAAAGCAATGAAGACAGCCACACGCAACACAAATGCATCCTGAATGGTTATTGTTTATAAACACGGTGCTCACTGGACGGTAATCGTCCTAATCTGATTAATGAAATGATGATGCTAACAGAGGCTGTTCAGCTTGCTGTATCCTGTGGCTGACCCAAGTTGAGCAATTCCCCCAAGAACATCAATTCTCCCTGCCCTTGTCAGATAATTGTTTATGAAAAGACGAATGCATGCGGCCATCTCGGGTGAAGGAGGCTGATGTATGTGTTGTTAATGATTGAAATAATCAGTGTGGTAATAACTGGCATGTGTGTTTGTCAAGTGGCAGGTGGGGGAGCATTAGCATTCCTCAGGCACTACGCCTTTATCTCCAGGCTGATGTCTGACAACTACTGAAGAT
Source organism: Cuniculus paca (assembly GCA_004365215.1). NCBI lineage: Eukaryota > Metazoa > Chordata > Mammalia > Rodentia > Cuniculidae > Cuniculus > Cuniculus paca. The sequence continues at coordinate 3,996 of RJWT010021413.1, read as the reverse complement.
CACCCATGAATAAATACTTAGAGCTTTACCCAGACATAATTAAGCTGCCAATGCAGATATACCTAAATAAAATTGATATCTTAATGACACCAGATAGTGCTCAAGGAATAAAAGCAGTGTGAAAGGGATGTATGTGCACAATGAATGGAGATATCAATGCTCACTCTATAAAGGACCATTTCCCCAAACAACTTGCTGCAGAATTTGCTTATCATCATGGTAGAGTTTTTTCTGTTCCATTGACTTTCCATCTTCATCTAAGAAGCCTTCTCTTCCCTTTCCCTGGCTATACTTGGGAGATAAGTATCTCTCTGTAAGGAAGAGGTTCTTTATACCTTTTGTCACATTCCACTGGGCTCCCATGGTTTTAGTAATGTGATCTCTGAAACAACCCAACTGGCCTTGAGACATGAATAACTGTGAGCACTGGAGCTGAGATCTCACCACCTCTTTCAGTGATGCCATGGAAGAGATGTGGGTTGCTCATATCTGCATCACCAGAGCACTCAGCACAGCACTCAAACTGTAGCTGGGGAATCTTTATCTCTAGCCTCTGACTAGCTTTAGGAGTTGCTCGAGTATAAAGATATGTATGTGCATTTCTTTGCCTCATTTCCAACAATCTTGCTTCTCAAACTTCATAAAATTATTAGGTAGACCTTCTCCTCACCACTGAAGTGTAGGTACTTTCCTCTTGTCTAGTCCTTGACTTTATATCCATTCCCAGAATAAATGAATCTATCTCCTAAACTTCATTATTACCATTTCAGTCTCACTTTTCTCTATTTCCCTGAGCCTGTAGTGGATTTTCCTCACAGATCTCCCTAAGGAGATGATACCCTTTGTCTTGCCTACTTTTCTTGTTGCTGAGACAAAATACCTGACACCCAAAGTTAAAGAAGAAAAGGCTTATCTGGTTCACAGTTTGTAGAGGTTTCAGTCCATAGTTGGATGCCTCCAAGGCAGGGTTGCATGGAAGAGGGGCATCACAGAGAAGAAATAGTCCATGGCAGGTAGAAGGTGGAAGACAGCAAAGCAGCAAGCAGCAAGTGACAAATGACTGTGAGATAACTTCATTCTGTCCCTTATTCCTATCCAGGCTACCCAGCCTGAGTGGAGAGCTTTCACACCCAGAGTAGGTCAGCTTTAATCTTCGCATGACACCATGAATCAATCCCAGGATCACACCTTTGATCCTAGCATTACACACCCTACGTCTAGCTACCTCCTAGAAACTACACCTATGACCACATGAGGCTTTGGGGAGATATCTGGATACAAGTCACAACATCCTTTTTAAGCACTCTGTCTTTGATCTCCTCTTATTTCTTGAAATCTGATGATTTGAAAGCTTAATTTCCTCACATGGAAAGAGATGTTGGGCAAGGTCATCATTTCTCAAACTGTGTATTCTCTTGAATAACCTTTCCTATTACAGTGCCAAGCAGTGGTTGTTCAAAAACTATTTGTTGTGTGTGTGTGAAAATATATGGACCATGAAAAAATGAATTCTGTAGACAACTTTTTTGGAGAGGAGCTAAATGTGATTAATCTTTACTCTGGGACTCTTCATATCCTCTAGTGTGCTGATAATCAGTATGAAATTCCAAGATTATATGGGATGTAACATTGAACAGACTTATTTAGCCATGGAATTCATTTTTTCAGGTTACCTACAAACCTCACACAGAACATGTATTAGACTTAATGATTACTGAATTTCCTTCTGGTTATTAAATTCTATGACTATGTGTCTCTACAGAGGCCCTCACTCCCATATATCTCAGGGGAAGAAAAAGTGTCCTCAACTTGATCTCTTCCCCTAGCATCTCATAGAGTACTAGGTCTTGTCTTTTGAAGTCCTATTATCATTAAAGAATAAATATTTGGTCTTTGTCTCCTCTACCTGGCAAGCAGTTCCTAAGTTCCTTGGAAGCTCTGGAATGAAGAAGATAGTTTCAGAATGGAGTTGGCTATCAGAAAGAGTGAGGCATGATTAGAGTGTTGGAACTTTCAGCCCCACCTTCCAACCTATGGGGAGAGGAGAGGAGCTGTAGATTGACTTAAATACTAAAGGCCAATAATTTACTAAATCATGCCTGCATAGTGAAACTACCATTAACAAAAGGAAAGGAACTCTCAGCTAGGGTTCAGAGAGCTTTCTGGTGATATGGTGAACATATCAAGGTGCTGGGAGTAGCATGCACCCTTCTTTCCCCATACCTTGTTTTGAGCATCTGTTCATTTGGCTGCTCCTGAAGCGTAGCCTTTAAAATAAACTTGTATTGATAAGTAAGGATTTTTCCTGAGTTCTGTGAGTTGTTCTAACATATTATTGAGCCTTAAGTAAAGAGTCACAGAAGCCTCAGTAAGAAATACTGTTCATATCTGCAGAGGGAGCATTCTTGTGGGACTGAGCCCTCAGTTCTTGGGGTCTAATACTAACCTCAGGCAGAAAATACCAGAATTGGATTATGTTGTAGGATACTTAGTTCATGCTGAGAAAGTTGGAGAATTGGTTATTGTATGAAAAAAAGACACATATTGGTGTCATGTGATTGGTGAACACATCACTAAAGTTATGCTTTGCAGTAACCACTTTTATTGTCCTTAGTGACTTTATAGGTATAGTGGGTTTTTAAATTTTTAATACCTTTTATATTGTTATAGTCAGTTTGAGTAGCTGTAACAGAATACCATAAATTGGGTGATTTAGACAACATTTATTTCTCACAGTTCTGGAGTGTAGGAGACCCAAGATCAATGTATGGCCAAATGCACTGCCTCTTTGTGGTTTGCAGATGGCCATCTCTTTGACATGTCCTCATAGAAGGAGACAGAGAAGACTCTGGGATGTCCTCTTTTTATGAGGGTATTAATCTCATCATAAAAGCTCTAGGTGTCTGTCCTCACTTTAACCTAATTTCTTCCTAAAGGCCCCACCTCCAAATATGATCACATTGGAGATCAGGATTCAAACTTAAGAATTGCAGGAAACAAACATTTAGTCCATATTATATATCCACTGAGCTTCTTAGTACTCTGGATAATATTGAGAGTAACAAATAAATTTGACTTTCAGTCTATTTTGTTCCTAGACTCCACTGATGGTCTCCACTCTTACATAATGGAATTATTAACAGTTACTCACAGGACCCTCTATTCATTTCTTATTGACCTCACAATTTCCCTTTCCTTTAGATTCATCATTTTCCATCATTGCCACAAGATATTACTTGATGAAAAGAGATTACATGTTCTTACATACACGATGTAATCCAAACATATGGTGAATATTTAATTTTTAAAAATTATTGCAGTGAAGACACAATGCCATGCATCCCCTCAAAATATTGGAACACACTTCTCCCATCTTTCTTGCCACCATCTGAAGAAATTCTGGAAGTCTTCTTCCATGTCTTTATGAGGTATGATCAAAAACAGGGTGAATATTGCTGCAGAGAGTCATCACATAGAAAGGAAGGTTTGTGAAAAGATTCTGGTGTGTCCTCACCCACTCATTCACTAGATCTGGCACCATGTAACTTCTGGCTCTTTGCCAACATTGAAATGAGCACAGAAAGTCATGAAATACCTTAAAAATCCGAATAAATACAGAAAAAGTCCATCATGAGCAAACTACCAGCATATCAGATACATACAAGATGAACATTTATTTACTACAGAAGCCACATCCAAACGGGCAGAAGTTTGTATCATGCACACAGCAATAGATCAACTCTCCTGCCATTGCAGTGTACTCTGTCCTGCTCAAAGGACCTACTTAATGACTCTAAACTGCTCAGCCAGAGCCCTTTATTTCCAGGGTGCAGGCTATTTTCTCCCTAAAAATAATTTCATTCTATAGGAAAAAAAGTGCTATTTTGAAAAATTTTCTGTTGAATAAATTATTTTAGAACCTAGTGAAGTCCTCACTGCATTGTCGTGTGGCAGAAGACATCATATAGTGAGACAGACAAGTGTGCTAGAGAGCTG